>CM075190.1:6345000-6405000 GCA_037577475.1 Chaunax sp. Z400 | reverse complement strand
AAACTCCAAAAGGACTCAGAGCTTCAGCGCTTTAACTGCATTATGATGGCGTTCATTTTCCTTAGTCAGCGTCTTGTCTCACTGCAGTTTTATGGCTGCTGAGAGACTGAACTGAGAGATTAAGGACTCATAACAAGTTGTTTCGTTTAGACTGTCACCTCTAATATCCTTTTAGAGCAGAGTGGAATGAGCCATTAGGCCTGACCCATCTACCCTGGTCCCTGTTCAGATTCTGTTTGAAATGTCGTGTACCGGCGCAGTGTGTGGCGTGAAGCTCCCAGAACAAGGTCAAGGAACCAGGGATGTCATTTTTATAGCCATTGTGTGCCCACATAAGTGCGCCTGAAAGAGGCAAAGGTGACTTTCCATTCAGAAGTTGTGATCTATAAAAACAAACTAGCTGGCAGAATAAACTGGAGGGGCAATGGACCGCAAAACTCACAGTTCTGATCGGATCACAGTTTTTGAGTCACGGATCCAACCAGTTTTCTTATCAGACGCACAAAAAGGAACTTTCGCCCATGGTCTTAATATTTAAAAAAAATTTAATAAAATAAAGTAAAATAGACCAGAGCTGATAATTTTAGATTTTTGTTTCAAAAAGATGACAATGTCAACATTGTCGGGGGGGAATTCGTCGACAATTTAGATCTTTTCCTGGTCATAAAACTCTGGCATGTCTTCAAATTGTCTGCAATTTAAAACCTAAATTCATTTCAGAGTGCAACATGTGTGTGTTTGTGTGTACATTTTAATATGCATTAAAACGTGTGCGTGTCTCTGCATCCTGTTTTATGTGTGTGTGTGTCTGAGGAATCCATTTCCTCCCTCACAGTCAGTCAGTCTCTCTCTGGGGAGAGCGGTCGCTCTGTTTCACCGTGCCGTCTGATTTTCTTCAGAGTTTTTTTTACTTTCCCAGTCAGAGGGAACGAGATGGATTCTTGCTGCGTGACTGCAGCCTGTAACGTCTCGGCCGCCTCTAGCTGCTCCGCACATCATGCTGTGCTTCTTTGTGTGATCTTATTTTATGTGTGTCTTTGTGTTCAAATGCACCTGCATATTTTCATGTTTACATACTTTTTTGAATGGCATGCAGGGCTGGATTCATGCCTGTCTGCATTTCTGTGTGTATCCAGGTCTTCATTGTAGAATTATGCATGAAGCAGAGGAAGTATTTTCAGAGACCATTTGATCCAAGACTGATTTAAATAGTTTATTTTGTCTTGATCAGAGTCTCCTCAAAGCACAATAGTTCCATTTACATTTTAATGTCTTTCTTTCTTTCTTTTTTAGCATTCCCTAATGTTGAATTTCAGTATTAGCTGTTATATTCTATGTTTTTTTTGTCAAGGCATCCTTTAATTTACATTTAATTTCAAGGAATGGGATTGGATGGTTTGCTGTTGGCTGTAGGAGAAATAAAAAGTGAACTTGGTTGTGTATACAGAACACATGAGCCCACGTTTAACGCCCCCTGCCATCTCCTCTCAACTTTTACTTATCAAAGTCCACAGAAGTCAATGAAAGTTCGAATGTTAGAAGTTTATGACCTGATATAGGCTTCTTTTTTTTTGCAACTTTGCAAAGCATGTTTGTCAGTTTCTTATTCTTAGTGATGTGTTGCCTTTAGCTGTTCAGTCAGGAGGGAACGGAGATGATTCTGTACCATTTAGAAGTAAGTCTGAAAAACATGAGAACATGAAGTGTTAGGGGATCCAGAAGCCTTTAATCACAGTCCACACATGTAAAAACTGTCAGAATAAACATTAAATCCCCAGGAAACATGAAAAAAAACTTCTTCCCTTGGCCCGAACACTAATGATTCAAAAAGTAAAGTCAGTGCACAGATATCATGTGAAAGACTGTAAACTGCACACTTTATATTACATCTGCTTGAGCTCCATAAAGTCCAGTCCTCCATCAGTGTCTGTACTGGATCTATTCAGCCACAGTTTCACTGTATCCTCAGAAGAGACACAGTAAACCAGGGTTAATATGGAAGATGATGGATGGACAGCTGAAAGAAATCGTCTCAGTTTTCTCCTTTGTAGATGTTTGAATGGATGAAGTGTACAAGCTCATCTACGCCCAAATATATTCAGCTTTGACTCAGATAGATCCTGAAGAAAACCCCCAACATTGTTTGTCTTGATGATTCTAAATTATAGAAACAATGTTTTCATGGTCAAGGAGTCATATTATGAGGGTCAAACTATAATGGACTGTTGTCTTTAGGTGCAGTGACATAATGGAGAAATGGAGCTGCCTGATTGGTGGAGGTTTTGTGCTTAATTAATAGTTTACTGGTTGATATTTGTGGCTATTTGTTCATTTTGTGTTGTGTTTAAACTCCTGACAACTAGATACCAATGTTGTAATCCATCCTCAGCTATTTGACTCCACTTCGATGTCACAACATCAACAGGAAGACGTGAGCACAGATCAGCAGTGTAAACACAAAGAGCACAGGCCTATGGAACTATATATCACATATGTATTGTAATACACATTGTGTCTCCAGATTCTTGTCACCAATACACAGCTCTAATGCTAAATTAGTCTTTAAAGAAGAAGAAGGACTTTAATATCACAATGTGTAGGATTTAGGGCCGTGTATCTTTTGGTAATTCAGTTTTCGTCTCAAAAATGGATATGAAAAAATGAAAAACCAGTCGTCATTTGTTTGTTTTCAGATACAAAAACCAAAATGAAATAAATAAAAGGCATTTTCCTTTTCGTGGCCAAAAATGGAGGAGTGAGATTTAAACAACGATTTGATTTTCATTTTCTGTTTTGAATTGAAAAAAAAGTCAAATCACTAGAAAACAGAAACGTCTTTTTGTTTTCTGAGACCACATGTGGTTGTCTGACTACAATATCACTGTGGTGGTGCAGGCCCACGCCCTTCACTCCCCATCCACTTGCATGGCAGACTACCAGGGGCACAGAGCCCCCACCCCTGAGTTGGTGTAGCGCTGATGCAAAGTGTCAGGCGTATTACTGGGGGCACGAGTTGCTACACCAGACCACCAGAGCCACAAAGCCTGAGTTGGACCCTCAGGGGGACGAAACTCATTTGAAAGACAGACCTAGATCATATCTGAGTTGGGTGCCAGAGACATTTTTGCATGGCTAAAGCAACTTTGGCACACTGGCAATCTACATTAGCATTTAGGATTTTGTTGTAGCCAGACCACATCCGGTCTCAGGGAATGAGAAAACAGACCTTTTTTTCCTTTTTTTTATTAAATTGTGGTTTTTGTATTTCAAAATGAAAACTCAAATAACCACTCATTTATTGTTTTTCTGATGTCTGTTCCTGAAAAGAAAATGGAATTACCAAAAGATACGGGGACTGATTTGTGTTCCGTCCTTTAGTCCATTAGTAGCACCAGATATGATGCTTGATGCTGTGGTAGACGGCAGAGCAGCCTGAAGCTTTTCCCCTACTGTCAAAGTGTAACTGGTGAATACTTCTCACCACTAAACACGAAGAGGGGGATGACTTGTAGTGGTTTTTTTTGTATTTCCCTTTTCTCTTTCAGATAATGATCCTCCTCTTTGCAGCTGGGGTTGGATATCAGTGATCATTAGCAAAGCCACATTCTGCTGAGGGCAAATGTGGTCAATCCACAGACACACAGCAGGCCTTATCTTGTCATTTAAACTAATACGACAGATTCCCGTAAAAAAAAAATCCTGGTGTGTGTTGCTATGGCTGCCAGGCCTGTGCTGGCGGCCATGACAGTAACCAGCTCACCACTTAACGTCCACTTTACTTCTATTGTTCCACTCAATAAAATGATATCATGTTTGGGAGCCCAGTGCACACATCTGTTGCCTGCAGACATTCTCTGTTTTGATTCCTCCTTTAATCCATCCGGTCTTCTACCGTCTTTTGTCTGGGTTTGATGCTCAGGACAGCGATTTGAGCGATCCTCAGCGAAGCCTTGAGAACAGGCCTTTGATCAGTCGTCTCTTTATTGGAGTGGAGGCTAATTTTGCCCGATGGCTCTTCATCCGTCAGAATGGATTGTCAGAGTATATTGCCTATGGCTTACATCTGCATTCATGTTTACCACACAGCACACATTCAGGCATTGTTCACAGGTATTCCCTCGTTGCCTGATGTGTCTGTCTGTCCTGGGTGCTCTTATTCTCTGCAGCTTTTTGTTTCTTCTTCCTTGTGTGACTGTTAAAAGTTAAACGTCTGGTTTGGAGAGACAACTGGTCAGATTTAAAGTCGCCCACATAAATCACCGCGTTGTCAAGTCCGCAGAGACTTTTCAGCTGCCCATCTGTCTCTTCTCTACTCTCCCAGTGGTCTATCTGTTCAACGGTGTGTCACCATCACTGCCCCTCATCCGGTCCTTCTGTTCGTCCGGCCTCTCAACACTGAGCTGATGCATATCCTGATTAAATGCGTCAGATTCGTCACAATCGGCTGGCAGTCAGCGTGACACAGAGCCAGATCAGACGAGGAAGTGTCGAATGACACGGCAGGAAGCAGGTAGAATCATCTTTAATTGTTTGCACTGAGAATTCATCCAACCAATCGTAGTTCTTCCTATGCTAAACATCTCATAGCTTTATCGTAGCAAAACCATCAGGAGACCACACTTGTCTTGCATTCCAATGAGGAAAAAGTGTTTTGGCTTTAAGCCATTGAATAGGACGTTGGGATATGTGTGCAGCATTACTAGAGGCTGAGGGGGATGAAGGGGATGCTGTTGGTGTGTAACCCTGTCCGCTAAAAATGACATTTGTACAAAACCTATTTTCAAAAGCAAATACGTTAATAAAGGAAACGTAATCCACGGCTGTGTTATGTTCAGTAATAACGTTTATTTCACCACTGCATTTATGAACCATTTTGAACGTGCTATTAGGTGCATTAAGACTCGGTTTGAGTCCAGACTGCAGTCTGTGTTTAGGTTTACAGTGTTTCCTCTATAGGTGTCTTGGTTGGGGGGGGGGACTGGTAAATAATTCTGAAAAGTCATTCTGAGTGCTTCAAGATGTATGGTGTAATTAACGTACATGTTTATTAACTTTGACACCAAACCTTACTTATATCTGTCTTGTAGAGGCAGGAGGAGTATTTCCTCTCTGACAGCTAAGATGGGTCAAAGCCTGTCTTCCTGTGCTTGTCACTGGGTGCAGCTGTGTCAGAGCTCGGTGCAGGGTTAGCTTCCCTCCCTTCAGCAGTGGAGGAGCTATTAGCATTTTATTAGCATGCTCGCCTCTGGTACCAGGTTCAGGTTGGGTGGTGGCAGGTGACGTAGTGATGCGTTTGAAAAACACAGATACTTTGGCCTGGTTTACACTTTGGGGTCGAAATTTGTCCCTCTTTGGTTTTGAGGAAGTTTTAATTGCATGTAATAATAGCGACTTCATCCTGAACTCGGGTTACTGTCACTCAACCTGTCTCCTCTACTTCGCTTTGTGTGTCTGTGTCGGTACTCGGTAGGAACACCAGACCGGAGCAGAGGAGAGTGGAATCATTGATCAGGACAGCAAAACGCATAAAACACGCTAATGCTCTGCTGAAATGAAACAAGTGCACATATAAATTATATAAATTGTCAGTGTCAGTGAATATTTTACTAAGTTCTGTATCAACATGAAAGCGACTTCTTACATATGTTGATTAACAGTGTTTCCTTATGAGGAAACATAAAATATCAGCGTTACGTTTCCTTCATGAATATATTTGCTGTTGCAAATTATTTGAATATAAACATAATGTCTAGGAGACAGGGCTGAGTTATGAATGTCAGGCTTTAACTAGCGAAGTGAACTTTTACTTATTATTTTATCTCTTTATTTTTTTTTATATTTTCCATGGGCAGTTGCCAAAAAACATATATCATCATACTGGAAATAACAATTAATCTCTTATTTCTGCTACAATATTTTTTTTCCAGTTCGATCTTGCATTTTTTTGTCATAGCCTATTCATTATAAAATTAAATACAGGAAATACATTCAGATGAAACATAGTTAAAAAATGACTTTTTCTCGTACACATCAAGACTCAAACATTACGGTTACAATTGTATGATTCCTGCCTTACAGGCCCCACGGTGCAGAAAGATGAGGACAGGAAAGGTCTTGAAGTGACTACAGGGAAGCAGGTGTAGCCTGCAGGCCTGAAGGACAGGTGGAGGGTAAAGGCAGGTGGAACTGCTGTGTACACAGACTCACAACTCTTCAGCCAAACCATGAGGCGCTGAAGCTTTATGACTGCTGCTATTGTTACCTACAGTTAGAGAGTGGTGTGTTCACTTTGAACTGAAATTAAAACCCTGTGTTAGAGATTGATCAGTCATCACTTACATGAACATCACAATTCACAATGGCCATGGTGTATAAAGTGGAACCTAATCTGTTTAAACCCAGAGGGCAACAGGAGTTTATTCTCCATAAGTTTAGCATGGTTTCATGGTGTCATTTGCGTTATGTTTTATTGTAAAGCATTTTGTAACGATGTTTGGAAAGGTGCTATATAAATAAAGTTATTATTACTATTATCAGTAATATGAAAAAAGAAGCTTTTTGAATAAAACTTTCTCTGAGATTTCTGGGAATAAAACCCCCCCACATTGGTTTGTGTTGTATTTGTCTGCAGTGGTGCCATCTTCCAGACAGTTTCTACTTCACACTGGTTAATCCACTAAACACAATGTCAACAGTTTGTATAGGGAACATTTTCTTCTGTCTGAAACTTTCAGAAATAAAGGCTTTCCAGTTTAACAAGGACAGGAAATAACAAGAAAATGTTTTTTTTAATTCTTAAACTGGGTGATACTGGCCATTTATCTATAATGTCAGTTCCCAAAATGCTCCAGATTTTTAAAAACTGCTTGCTATCCATTTGTAGTGACACGTCATCTCTGTTAGACCTGTTCAGGGGCGGACTTAGACTGTCTCATGGACAGGGCTGTCCAAAGGCACCAGCTTCATACCGTGGGGCACCAGTGTGCAGAATGCTGTGATGTATTTATGGTTAAACAGATACAAACACTGGTTAAGATTGAAATAGTTGTATTATGTGACTCAGATGTTATAACCTTTACACCTCTGTGAGAGAAACACAGTAACTGTTAACTATTGAACCATTTAGAGGTACGTTGGAGGTCTATTCATAGGGCAGTACAGAAGACACTAGAGGACAGCCTCTCCACTAGAAAGACATCTTAGAGAGAAGTTTGTCACATTTTACTGCATTTTAAGGCCACGCTTTAGTGCCCCTTACCACACTTTGCACCACAGAGAGCACTTTACTGTGTTTTCCCTACAGGAGAAGCACCTTAGAGGAAACTTAAACATATTTTTGCTACCATAGTGGCATCCATTAGAGCACTTTTTTTGTTTTTTCTCAGACAGGGGGCACCAGTGAAGGCCACCAATACACCTTTATATATTTATGTTGTGACACAAACAGGGGGCTGAGTGGTCACTTAGTTGTGGGACAGTAGCTGCTGGGCTCAACCTTTACAAGCTTCTGTTACTGTAACTGCAGCCTGGCCACAAGCCAAGCTCGTCTAACTGGAGCACAGTACAGTATGGATGGGACTAATGAAGCAGACTAAAGTAGATCTTCCATTAATCTTCTGGGGTCTTGTATAATCTTCATCTATTCATGTGTGACAGAGTGGCTGTATCCTTAAAGGACCTCTCATCTGCCTATGACATACACACTGTACAGCCTCTAGGTCTTATTTAAACCACGAGGTAATAAATAAACATTTAATAAACATTTAATCATGTACAATTTCCTTGATAGTGTCAGAATACCTTATACTTCCATCTTTAGTGTATTTCTCTCGATTTGGGAGAAAATAAACTTTGAATTAAAATCTAAATAACACTTTTTTTTACCCATGAGGTGGTTAAAGGCCATCTTTTCAGCTCACAGTAGAGCCTGCAGGCTGCATAAGGCCTCCAAACACATCCTTTGTAGAGGCAGAGGAGGGGTTTCTGGCACTGCCTCACCTACTTGTACAGTAAGGTGCATGGAGGAGGGAAAAATGCTCTATAGAGTTAAAAACTCCTGTAAGACTTGCAGCTATCAGGAACATCTTTATTACTTAGACCAACACATTTCTGCTTGTGGCATCATGACCCTGATGAAGGCCTCTGCAAGTGTTTTTGAGGTTTTTACCTCTTTACCCCAAAAACATCCAGCATGACGATGGGGCCAGGACAAAAAAACAAAAACAAACAAACAACAGATATGTCCCCCTTTGCTTATAATTCTAAATTGCTGTAAGGCCATAAGCATTAGCATTTCAACGTTTTACTGACATCCGTAAGGTAAAAGAACACTCTGGGCTGGACAGACATTTTTTGTTGTTGTTTTTTTTAAAGTTTTGAGCTGACAAAGAAATCAAACTGAATATCACCAGTCATTTATAATCTCTGAGACATACACACAGTTTCACTGTTTAGCAGTGAGACATTGTGAGTTTCCTCCAGTAGCTGATATTGTTAGAAAAGACATTTAAATATAAATAGTCCATCAGAGTTTGGTGATGCTTCCTCCTGTCTGTAGCAGCAGGACTCTGAATTACCTCAGCCTTCCCAGTCATACAAGTTTATTATGCAATCACATTCTTAGTATGCCTTAATCTTTAGTGTAACAGATGCGGTCAGCCCTGTGGTTTTTTACGTCTGTCCCCTCGATCTGACTGCTGTGTCACCGATAAGCACATATCCCTGTGTGACCAGAGGTGTCAGGGCTGGCTGTTAGTTCATAGTTACTGTATGTTCCAGTGGCAGACACTTATAACCAGCAGAAATACGCTCAAATTTTTATAATAGTATGATGGAAGCTCTCCTTTCTCTACTCACTCCAGGGAGGACAGAGGCCAGTATCTCCATGACAGCAGGGCTGAAGCTAGTTAATAACTTCATACTCCTCATTGTGTGTGTTCCTTACAGTCTCTCAAGGCTACCTAGCAATGTTATTTCACATAAGTGGAGTTTTAACACAGACTTACAGAAATACAGTGATTCTCAAAAATGTCCTGTCTGTGTCTCGGATGTTTCACATAGAAACACATCAGGTTAATTTTGTCTCAGACAAAAAAAACCAAAATATTTGGTAGCAATTTATTTGACAATAAAGAAGGAAATATAGTATTTATCATTAAAAATATTAAACATAATAATAAACTCTTTGTATAGCATCCTTAATACAGAAAAGCAGCTCAAAGGGCTTTTCAACAAAGGAATTACATGCACCAAGTGCCTCACATAAAAATACACAGAATGAACATAAAAACAGGGATTGATAATTGTCATTAATAGTAAAAAATAAAATAGAAATGCATAAAACAGGGATTAAATGTCATTATTGGTTTAAAATAATATGGAGAATAAAACCAATTGATGATAATAGTAGTGAGAATAAGAGAAGGATTATAATGATAAGGATGAAAATGGAATATGGAAAACAAAGATGGAAAATAAAATGGCTAAATAATAATAATTAAAAGTAGGTCAAGAATAGAATATTGGGATCTATAAAATCAAGTAAAACACGTCATATTGGAATGAGTGCAGAATTTGGGACAAGGTGCAAACAATAACAAAAGTCTGTCTCTGGAAAATAATCTTTCTCATAGGAGGGTCAGAGGTGCTTTTTGACTTCTGCCAACCAGGTTGGGTTTCTTTGTTTTTAGAAGATTATAAACCTTTCCTATTCTTTACTTTGAGACATTTTAAAATAGTTTGTATTCTCAACAAATACTGAATGTAAAAATGTTGACACTCTTCCGAACTGGTAAGATTTTGTGGGCGAGGAAACTTCTCCGCTATGACCGTTGTTTGGTTTAAGAGCTATAATTTGACAGAGCCCTGTCCAAGAAATTGCTTTGTAGTATTTCTACTACTGCTCCTCCCCTGTGATTGGATTGTGCAGTGAAAAGTGACAGTGGCAAAAGCAGTGTTTTACTAAAAGTTGAAATTCTGGGGGACTAGAAAAAAACACCTTGTCCCCTTGCATGTTGGCCTTCGGACAAATGAATAGCACTCGAGGCCACTGGGAGCCCTCATCCCTCTGCCCTGTCAGGGCGTATGCAGCCACGGCCTCCCTACCGGACACCTGCAGGAAACACAGCTCTGAACTCTGAACTGCAAATCACTTTCTGTGATTCTGGTTACAAACAAACAAACAAACAAACGGTACCAATCACATTGTTTCCTCCAACTCTCGTTGGCAGCAGTAACAAAGGTCGCAGACCATGAACATAACCTAATATGTGTGTATATGTATGTATAATATGTATAATATGTATATATGTCATAGTTTTCTTACTGGTAAACTCATCCTCAGACTATATGGTCATTGGGGGTGTAGTAAAATATCAATACACTTGAGTATTGCAATATTTTCTTTTGTCATACTGCATAGATTTGTAGCTGTGCTGCTATTTGTGTTGTGTTTAAAGCACTCCAGTCTGACTAACACCTTCAACTGAGCCAGGAATGTGTAACCACACATCGCTGCCATGAACACAAAGAACAGAGGCCTATATGAAACAATATTTTGTATACTAATACCTACAGTATCATGATACATATACCTTGTGACCCATGCATCATTATTTATAACATTGCCCGGTTCTCACCAATACACAGCCCTGATGGTTATTTAACTTAAGATCATATGGAATTAGTTATGTCCAAATACGGAGATAAAAGAAATGTAGGATGTCACCTCAACAACAGCAGCAAAAATAATATTGATACTAAACAATCCTACTTTGATTGTGATTGTGTTGCATAACTGTTGGTTTGGTCTTTGCATCTTTTGGAACAACATTCTTAGGTTAGAAACTCTGGATGGTTTGGTATTGCTGTCCTGGACTGGTTCCCAACCAACAACCCAAACCCCTGTACTACACTGAGGGGTGAACATGGTAACACTATGTCTGCTCAACATCAGAGAGTTACAATGCTAACATTAGCATTTAGCTCAGTGCTCAGATGGAACCTTTTAGTCTTGTTATATACTGTACAGAACCGATGCTCCACTGATTCTCTATCAACCTTTGTTTCAGAGCTGTGAGCATGCTCATGATGTTAAAGTACTCGAACAAATTACACATCTTTTTATGACTCACTCTACTATTTTATTATTTCAGTGACAAATTTAAACAAAAGTTGAAAGACAATGAACAATAAAAGTGCTACGTTTTCCTGTGATTCTGCAGCTGTGGTGTTTTCCAGACTTTTTTTTTTTTTTTTTGGTTCTCTGCGTTTGTAAGAACTTTAAGTCTTACTGGTAGATACATCCAGAGATACGAGCAGGGAGCCAGTAGCTGTCCTTAAATGACCAGAGGGCAAACAAACATGCACCCAGAGCCTTAAATCCCTTCATCATACAGCAAATAACAAGTTCCAAAAGCCTGACATGACCACTGGCTTTCCTTGGATGACCCAGCAGACAGACAGACAAACAGACGGATAGATAAACAGACAAACAGATAAACAGACAGACAGACAGACAGATAAACAGACAGACAAACAGACAGATAAACAGACAGACAAACAGACAGATAGATAAACAGACAGACAGACAGACAGATAGATAAACAGACAAACAGACAGACAAACAGACAGATAGATAAACAGACAAACAGACAGATAGATAAACAGACAAACAGACAGACAGACAGACAGACAGATAGATAAACAGACAAACAGACAGACAGACAGACAGATAGATAAACAGACAAACAGACAGATAGATAAACAGACAAACAGACAGACAGACAGACAGATAGATAAACAGACAAACAGACAGATAGACAGACAGATAGATAAACAGACAAACAGACAGACAGACAAACAGATAGATAAACAGACAAACAGACAGACAGACAGACAGATAGATAAACAGACAAACAGACAGACAGACAGACAGACAGATAGATAAACAGACAAACAGACAGACAGACAGACAGATAGATAAACAGACAAACAGACAGATAGATAAACAGACAAACAGACAGACAAACAGACAGATAGATAAACAGACAAACAGACAGATAGATAAACAGACAGACAGACAGACAGACAGACAGATAGCCACACAGACAGCTGTAGTAACAGTAGTAGTTTTTGTACTCAGATGACCCTGTAGACAGACTGATAGTCAGATAGTCCGTGGGGTCAGGCTGGACTGACTTTTACAGGTAGTCAGCAGATGGAGCATCTGTCAGGTTGGAAGACATTTTACATCATCTGATAAGCCATTGATGGTTTGTGCAGTAAATGAGATATAACATAAATAGTGTAGCATTTGTAATAAAATAGAATCAGATAATATAAAGTCCTGACTGTGGGATTCCTGAATAGAGCATATGTTTAAATATCTCCAACATAATGGAGTCCTACAGTCAGAGAGTGATTGAATTCAAACCACACAATAAAGTCCTTATCAACCACTAAAATATGCACACGTTGAAGAAATCAAACTTTTTAATTTCTTGCTGTCCCACTGCTGCGTCGTCACTCCTCTGAACATGAGAAAATGCTTTGCCATTAAAAACAGGTACATTATATATGGGACCTTCGCCTTCTTTCCTGTGAAGCTTCATAAATCAATAAGTTCCTTTTGCCATTTTTGCTCCAGTTTTGTCACAGCTGGTTTGTTAGTTTGTCAAAAATAACAACGTTCATTTATTATAGGTATAATTCCCATTACCTCATGCCAAAGGTGTCTTTGCTAGTGGGCTCTAAATTGGGGTCTTGGGGTCTGCACAGGTTCTTAATTGGGCCATACAGAATTCTCAGCAATATTTTTCTCCCTTATTTCCCTGCTTACAGGAACGTACAGACAATAAAGGCCAAGATGACGTTTAAGGATGGAATATAATAGAATATACTGGGAGACTATGAACAGATCAGACTAAAATGACAGAAGAAGTTAAGAACAATCATCATTTGTTTAGGATGCAATGCTTCACCGTGGAACCTTTGGGTCCTGCATTCATGTGGATGTTATGTGACACGTCCCACCCAACACTGTTTCAGACCAAGTAGAACCCTCAGGTCAACGAAATGTGGTGGAGGATTTTATCCACATCTCCCAGATCTAATATTTTACTGCCACCTCTATCCCATCTTCATCTCCATAGCCATGTAAGGTACTATATTTAGAACATATCAGTACATTCTGTTATATTGCAGTTCAAAACCTTACTGGACATGGGTTTGAGACTCTCCATCCATCCATCCATCTTTCATACCTTATCCTTTGCAGGGTGGGGCTGGAGCCAATCCCCACTGACATTGGGCGAGGGGGAGGTTATACCCTGAGCAGGTTTGGGGTTCGCTACCCAATGTAAAACATGTGTCTCCATATTTGGTGATTTTGGCTAACCTGAAGAAAACGATCCCTCTAAAACCTGAACAATCTATTTTCATTCCGCTTAAAACAAAAATAATAAATAAAAATAAATTGTTTTTTAGATACCTGTCACGTCTTTCAGCCAGTTAAAAAAACATTCCTGTATCTACCCATTAATAGTATTCTCTCCATAAAAGAAATGGTACATTTTATTGCAAATATTTGTCAAATCAAGCAAACCTGACTTGAGAGAAAACCACTTCTTTTCAGAGCTAAAATACATTTATATTTTATGAAAAGGTAACAAGTTGAGGTTTTCACAAGACAGTAATGATGCGAACCCCTGACATCATTTTGGAGTCTCTAGTCTTTCTCTTCCATTAGAACTGTAACACTTCCATACAAGCAGAACCTGCAACAAGCAACAAACGTTTCTGTCATTTAGACAAACTCAGGTTCAAGTGAAATCATTCATAAAACAGACAGATTAGCACCCTAATACACAAACACACACAAACAGAAAACTAGTCCTCTCCTCTCCTCTTACCTTCTGCTTTCCTTTCCTCTCCTTTATTTTAGTCTATGAGCAGAAAAAATGATGACTCATTGCGAGGCACATCATGAAGTAAGTATGTCACAGCAGCCCAGTTCTCCTGTACTCGTCTGTTTGTCTGGGCACCAGCTGTGTGTCCATACTGTGATAAGGCTTGATAAGAAGACTTGAACTCTGCAGAGATAACAAACCTCAGAGGGTGTGTTTGTTTACTGTCTGTCTGCTTTTCTCACCAGATTCCTTCCCTTCTCCGTCTTCATTCACTTTTTTTTAAAAACCTCTTTACTTTATGTTTGGTTTCTGTCTCTATTCGCTCTCCTCCTTGTGTTTTTATATTCTACCTTTTCTTTATTAATTTCTCTTGCTTTAGCTCCTCTTGCAGATCGTTTCCCTTCTTTATTGGCTTTTCTCCCCTGCGATTCTCTTCTTTTACATCCGATCCGTCTCTCTCACACCTTTATTTTAACTTTGTTCGTTCTCAGAGACAACAAAAAAAGATAAGTTAAAAAAAGATAAGTAAAAGATTACTCTTTACCAAAACCGGTCCTCCTCCGATCCCCTTACCCTCCCCCTCCCTAGATTTTATTCCTTTCCCAGACACACAAAAAAGCGGCACTTGGCACTTTTGAAATGTAAATAAAGTTTTGTTGTTTCCTTAGCTGTAGCCTCCTCCAGCCCTGTTTATCAGGCAGACTTCAAAGTGGCACAAAGACATGTGGCTGTATCTCTCCCCTGCTCTGTGAAATAGGGTCACAGGCTTTTAGAGAAACTTTCCCTTTCATGTTAGAACCTAGTGGGTGAGAGGAACTAAAGGGGGCCATGCCAGCCAACCCACCACCCACTGCTAACCACACTGAGACGAATGGCAGCTCTTCCTCTGCTGTTTACGTGGGTGTGTGCATGGGTGGATGTGGATGAGAGTTTTTTTGTGCACTTTCCTCAAACGGTCATTGCAGGCCAGCATTTAGCCCTGCGCATGTTTTCCTTGGACACATATTTCAATAGTTGTTTGAGGTATTTTATTTGTGCTTTTATTCATTTTCTCTCTCTCTGTCTGTGTTTTTCTCTCCTTCCTCTAGCTGTGGTGCCAAACGCCTCAGTAGTTTGTGCTGAGCTTAGGACTGCAGCAACGGGACTAAAGGTAGAAAAGAAGAAAGAGAGGACGGGAGGAAAGAGAAAAGCAGCGGAACTAGCCAGAGAGAGAGCCCCGGAGAAACGCAGGAGACAGCATGTTGATTAGAGCTGGGTTTGAGAAACAAACCTGACTGCTGAGGAGACAGAGGCCGACACACTGAGACACATATATAGACTCGGCTCACAGACAGGAAAGAGGTACTCACCTGAAGCCAGACAGGTTCACAAATTGAGGAAGAACAAATATTTTGGTGTACTGGCCATGACTGCAGGCCCTCTGCTGGGAGGATAGAGTTCAGAGCACTTCCCTGAACTTCATCCATCCTCATCTGACCAGACCACGACCCCAAAAGACCCCAAAAGACCCTCCTTTTGTGCTCCTCTTTCTCATATGTACTCAGTAGTAGCAACACCGTCAAAAGACAATTAGACCATCAAATAGACCTTAGGTTAACCAGTCAGCTGTGTACTAAGGAGAGGAAGAGAGACCGAACAGTAGTCGCCTGCTGCAGAGTTCAACAAACAGCAGCCTTTTATTCCCACATATGGACTGTTGATGAAGAAAGATGGCAGTACGACTGACAGGCACCGCCCCTTCCTCACGGCCACCCTCCCACCCCCCAGCGGCTGCGGCTCGGGCCGGTTAAGGTTTGACTACTGGTATCCATCGCAGCATCGGCAGCAACTGGCAGAGAGCGGGAAGGAGCAGTATGCAGGAAACTGACTTGCCAGCCACAAATGCCTTTAAAGGTAAACACTGAGTGTGTGTGTGTGTAACAAACATCTGTTTCTGAGGGGTTGCATTGCATGACTGTGTGTTTGTGTTCAGTTCAGCCTCTGACTAAACTCAGCTCTCACCAGTTTTCTTATTCCCAGCTACTATCTGTACATTCAAAGCACATTCCCCCTCCCCTCTGCAGTCAACATGGGCTGCATATAATACAGCAGCATCACCTTTGTTTTACATACGAAATATTTTTAGTCGACTTTCTGCTTTGAGTTAGCAGCTCACTGCTACTACAGTAGCTTTTAAATCTTTGTGGGTCGCAGGCATAATGCATCGTTAAAATGTCCCATCCCATCCTGTCCTACCTGCTCATCTGTTTATACAGGCGCTGATTTGGCGTTGTTACTCCCTCTGCAGACGACCCAGAGGCGATGACCCCCCCATTCCACCTTTGTAATATTTACACAGAGTGATGAGGCGCAATAAAGGTGTAGCAGTCCCACCATTAGCAGGCTGTGTAAAAGGGATTACCTCTTCTATAAAGGTGAAAACACCCGTTTTTATGAGCTGGTGCTTGAAAGAGATTTAAAGTTTTATCCTGGTTAACAATGCAGCTAATTTTATATTGTTAGACTGTCATGTAGCAGCTAGCTCATCAGTGGAGGGTGGGGTCTAAGAAACCAACAGCTGGTGGTTAGTGAATAGTTGGAATGTCCCATTTAAAACCTCTGTGGGTGGTTCCACATAGGTGTTTCCATTCATTCTATCTTAACAGTAGCTCAAGTTGAAGTTGAGTGGAGCTATGGTGGAAGATCAAACTTAAACCAATAACAAAGATAAGGTGTCCCACCCACACAGGTGCACCTAAAGGTCACTGAGATGTTAATCAAATAGTCTTTTGTATATAAAAGTCACCGTGCTAATAATATCTTATCACCAATAACCAGCTGCATTATTTCACCTGTCTTGTTTCATGTAGAAACAAGACAGGTTATTGATTATGGATTATATAAACCAGCCTATTTTAGCACTCTGTATGTGATGAATATAATCCTATCATTTATTTCATTTAAAATACGATGAATCACATTTACCATATTGTTACTTATTTCCTTTTTTTATGTGAACGTTCCAGGTCTGTATAGTTCAAATTATTAAAGGAAAATAAATCATGATCGTACTGATGAAAATTTGAAGATATTTCAGTGCAGTGCATTGACAGCTTGCATCCTTCCAGATGTGTGCTTTGAAATGTGAAAAGCCTGCTGCTACCACTTTTCTGTGATTAGAGCTCGTCTATACAGGCCCCTGTCTCCAAACATGTCTATGTGAGTATCTACAGTCTTATTATGATACAGGCACACTGAGAAGGCGTGGCTCTCCGTCTGGGGAGTGGCTTCCCACATTTCAGCTGAACCGCTACTCCAGCCAAATATCCAGCAGCGCTGCTTAATGAACAGGTCTGCATTTGAGACATGTTCACTGACCTCTGTTGGATCGTAAAATGGAGTTTTATTTTGTATTGTTAGACGTTTAGAGATGAAATGCACAGAAATGTATTAACATTAGTAGCAAATTGCTGCTTAATTACATATTAAGAAGAGAATGACTCTATCTTTGATTAAAGCTGGCAGAGTAACAGTGTTAGCAGAACAATCAGACAATGGGTAATAGTGAATAAATAAAGACAGACTGAAAACTACATTGCCGTGTCACACACACACACACAAACACACACACACACACACACACACACACACACACACACACACAAACACACACACACACACAAACACACACAAACACACACACACACACAAACACACACACACACACACACACACACACACACACACACAAACACACACACACACACAAACACAAACACACACACACACACACACAAACACACACACACACACACAAACACACACACACACACACAAACACACACACACACAAACACACACACACACACACACACACACAAACACACACACACACACAAACACACACACACACACAAACACACACAAACACACACACACACACACACACACACACACACACACACACACACACACACACACACACACACACCCAGTTGCCTTTGTTCTTACCATATGTTGAGTTTTCAGTATGAATTTTTCCTCCAGTTCTCCTTCGCATTTTCCCACTTTTTCATCTTTCCTTCTTGTTTTGAAACAGATACAGGTGTGAAAACAGACACATGAATAGAATGAAGCAGTCCTCGGTGTTATTAGTAACACCTGTTGTTTTCTTACGATGAGTCCAAGTGTCTGCTGTGATACAGGCCTGTTGACTGTAAAGCCCTGATCTCACTCCTGCATTCAGTGACAGGTCTCTCACACAGGTGTTCTCACTTATGTTAATTAGACCTCTGATCACTTTGAAGGCGGGTCGAGCTACATAGGAATGATGTGATGTCACCAAACCCCCTTGTACTAATAAGGGCGTTGTACCTCTGTAACAGGTGCGACAAAGCTAGCAGGAAAGTGAGAAAGAATGGTGAAATTCACGTGGATGTCTGAATTACAACTTGGACATGATCAGTACGGAGCCCGGGAGGGAACATGGACGAAAAAAATATTCCAAAGCACGCTAGTGTTGGTACCCTCCTGGGCTCCATACATCGAAGACGGAAACATGGCAGATTAAAGTAAACGTTTGGTTTATGAGAAAAGTTTTTATTAATTCATGTACTGAATATCATATATTTTTTGCACACTTTAGTGGTTTTAGTGATCGTACTGGTGCAGCAGCACCAGTCTGAGACAAAATCACTTTCTATCATAAAGTTTCAAACAGCTACCAGCCTGTTGTTTAAATTTGATCTAGTGTCCATGTTGTTCCTTCATTAAAGTGCATGAACACAACAAAGTCAGAAGAACAGCTTTTCCAAAAATGGAGTCAAACTCTTTCTAAGGTACTATTCATTCTCAGTATGACATCAAATTGAATATGTTGTGTGATTCAGCTTGTGGATTTTGTGTATGTAATAAATTCCCAGATGCAGACTAGATTAACAAGAATTTCTGAGTATGAACAGGTAAGTAGGAGTTTACTGCACATATTGATAAGATAAGATAAGATAAGATAAGATAAGATATCCCTTTATTAGTCCCACAGTGGGGAAATTTACAATGCGGCCCAGAATACAATGCGTCATCTGCGTTTTCTGTCCCGTGTGATTTTCTGTTGGTGTCACCTGTGTCTTGTTATTCTCTGTATATACAGTATATGTCTGTGTGTCACTTCCATCTGTTGCCAGTCAGTGACATTCCTTTGAGATGTTCATTCCAGCCTCTTTCCTCTTCCTCTCCGTGTTTTCTCGTGTTTTCATTTAAGTTTGTTTCTCGTGTTTTTGGACTTTGCTCTTATACTTTGTTTTGCTTTCCGTTCTGTATTGTATGTTTTGGACTTCTGATCACCTGTGTACCAAACCTACTCACCTATTTATTGGATTTTACCTCTGCCTGTTGTTCTGGATTATTTACCTTGGATTACTGATTTATCGTGTGCCGACCCTGCTTTATCAGTTTTGTAAACTCTGTCTCTGCCATCTCCTTTGGATGATGTCACCTGCATGGTAATGGAATACTGAGTGTTGATTTATGATGGCTATAGAGGGCCTTTAAATGTTACACAAATGTATGTAGCCATGCTAATAATTTGTTATGTTATTTTGCTTGTCCAGAGATATCTGTCTCTGAGGTTTCAGCCAAATAACATGTATTTCTATCAAAGGGGAACAGTTTTACTCAGGCATCGAAGAGTACTACTGCTTGGAACAGAGTATTTGGTGTCTCTTCAGAGGAAGCTGTGTGAAGTCTGATAAATGTCCTCAAGTCATGGCACATGAGTCAGTGTCTGTTGGGGGTGAAGATGTTTAAAACAACAAGTCTTTAGGTGTGGAGTTAAAAAGCAGTAAGCTCACCAGACCTCTGTTGCCTGCTGCTCATCTCTGCTTTAGGCTAGAGGCTCGAGGTCTCGCCAGCATTACACACCAGAACCTTTTGATTGAACTGACTGTGTTTGAGTTGCATTGTGGGTGATGTAGGAACTGGATTTTGGAATAAAAAAGGCCGTATCTCTATAGTTGTGTTGCATTGATTTTGATCGTTTTAAAAAAAAGAAGGGGTGAGTCCAACAATGTCTTGGGAGTGTGATGGTGAATCAGAGGAGGACTCAGGGACAATGTGGTGAGGTTTATCTACTTTTTATCAAAAGAAATGGTCTTCATGTTGCTGCAGGTATTCCTTATGAACTGCTCTGTGTTAACTATTTAAAGTCATTACATTCACACAAAGGAAAGCAAATTATCCCTATGGAAACAGCTGACAGCTTCTTTGTATTGGGGTGGACGCATGAATCCCTGGCACACACATATCAACCTAAGACTTTATGCATGGAAACATATGGCTAGTGGAAACATGACCAACAGGTTTACCCAGGGAGCAGCTGTGGTGCTGCGCCTTCCAGAAGGAAGCTGTCCTCTGCATATTTTCCACCATATGAACAGCATCATATGCAGATGATGCAGCCGTGACGGTGACTGATGGCATGTTTAACAGCATCCTCTCATGTCACCCCTCTGTCTGGGTTGTTAAACTGCAGTGAATCTCATGTTCTTCCATTGTCTCTTTGCTTGCTGAGATTTTGGTGTCCTGCTGAGATGTTTTTTGATGCCAATGTAATTTGACTTGCAGCTCAATTGCTTAAGCAACCAAGAGCATGGATTGGTTGACAGAACCTTTATTCTGACCAGGATGAGCTTGTAGAAAACCACACTGATGGACTGAGTCACTGACAGATTGGTTTATAACTTCGCTGCTCTCTCATCTATCCTCTGGATTTATTAAAACAAATGGAGCCTTGTGGGGCTGGCATGCAGTGTTTGTGCTCTGTGGTTAAGAATATGATTAATGCACCTCAAATCCTGACACACACACTAGCTTATCTGTGAATATATGTATGCACCCTGCTGCTACCGTTAGTGTGGTCAACTGCTGCAGATATGGAAAAATCACTCCAGAGCTGACATTCCCTCTGTTCTCAAAGCATGTGTGTTGCATAATTCATCAGCAGTGTGTGTGTGTGTGTGTGAGTTATTGCGGGTAAGTCTACACTGAGGGAAATGAAGTCATCGAGGGGTAGTAAACAAACGTGCCAACATTCAGATGTAGGTAGACACCAGTGGTCAATAGCTGCAAGGCTAATGTAAGGTTTTGTTTACAGCACAGGGTTCACGCCAGGTAAAACACACACACACACACACACACACACACACACACACACACACACACACGCACGCACAAACACACACACTTGGCCTTCTACTCAGCCCAGCTGGGGTCTTCTTTCTGTCTGCATCTGTGTTCAGTGCACTTTAATCCACACTGATTTCCATGGTGATCTTATTATTGTAAGTATTGTATTCCCAGGTGTTGTGTTGAAGGAAGAGGGTGTTTAGCTACGCACCCATTACCGCCACTGGAAAATAACTTTTCACTCCCATCATCACATCACATCGCATCTGTCTCTTCTCTTCTCTTCAGTGCTCTTTTTCCATTGCTGGCTCCATCCTTGGACCTGTCTGTCTTTCCTTATCTATTCTTTCTGCAAATCTCCCACTCACATTTCAGTTTTTTCCCTTTTCTTTCCCTTTTTCTTTAGTTTTCATAATTCTTTTATGCATTCTTTCACCTCTCCTTTTCATATCCAAGGTCTTTTTTGCTGCTGTGGCTCAGCAGCCAGAGTTGTTGTCCGCCAACCTGAAGGTCAGTGGTTCGATCTATGGCCCCTCTACTCAACATGTCAAAGTGTCCTTGGGCAAGATATTGAACTTCACATTGCTCACAATGGCTCCTCTATCAATTTGTATGTGCCTGAGTGACTGGTTATCTCAGAGCAGGTGGTACCTTGCATTGTAGCCTCTGCCACCAGGGTATATGTGTGTGAATGGGTGAATGCTGGTTCTTGTTTTAAAGCACTGTGAGTCATCAGTAAGACTAGAAGAGCAATCAATATAATATAATATAATGTAATGTAATGTAATGTAATGTGATATGATATGATATAACATGACATGATTATTATATAATATCATATAATATAATATAATGTATTATATTATATTATATTATAATATAATATCATATCATATCATATCATATCATATATTATAATGAATTATAATAAAATATAATATAATATAATATAATATATTATAATATAATATCTGAAGACCTGGGACTTTTCTGTGTGCATGTTCTCCCCGTGTCTGGGTGGGTTCCCTCTGGGTTCTCCGTCCTCCTCCCACCACCAAAAACATGTAATATAGGTGGATTAGTGACTCTAAATTAATCATAGGCGTGAATGTGAGTGAGAATGATTGTTTGTCTTTCTATGTGCTCCTGTGATGAACTGGCGACTTGTCCAGGTTAACCCCGCCTCCCGCCCAAAGTCAGCTGGGACAGGCTCTAGGCTAATATAATATAATATAATATAACATAACATAATATAATATAATATGATATAATATAATATAATATAATATAAAATAATATAATATGATATAATATAATATAATATGATATGATATAATATAATATAATATATAATATAATATGATATGATATAATATAATATAATATGATATAATATAATATAATATGATATAATATAATATAATATAACATAATATAATATAATATGATATAACATAATATAATATAATATGATATAATATAATATGATATAATATAATATAATATAATACGATATAATATGATATAATATAATATGATATAATATAATATAATATAATATGATATAATATAATATAATATAATATAATACGATATAATATAATATGATATAATATAATATAATATAATATGATACGATATAATATGATATCATACAATATAATAAAATATAATATAATATAATATAATATATTATAATATAATATCTGAAGAACCCGGGACTTTTCTGTGTGCATGTTCTCCCCGTGTCTGGGTGGGTTCCCTCTGGGTTCTCCGTCCTCCTCCCACCACCAAAAACATGTAATATAGGTGGATTAGTGACTCTAAATTAATCATAGGCGTGAATGTGAGTGAGAATGATTGTTTGTCTTTCTATGTGCTCCTGTGATGAACTGGCGACTTGTCCAGGTTAACCCCGCCTCCCACCCAAAGTCAGCTGGGACAGGCTCTAGGCTAATATAATATAATATAATATAATATAATATAATATAACATAATATAATATAATATGATATAATATAATATAATATAATATAATATAATATAATATGATATAATATAATATAATATAATATAATATAATACGATATAATATAATATAATATGATATAATATAATATAATATAATATGATATGATATAATATAATATCATATAATATGATATAATATGATATCATACAATATAATAAAATATAATATAATATAATATAATATATACATAATACATAATATGTACATAGTTAAAACTAGTTGTAGACAGGTAACCACAGAAACATGTCCTAAAAATGTTGGCATGCTGTCTAAGAGCTTTTTCACTTATAATTAATTGTATGTTCAAAGAAAACATCAACTTAATTGATTTTTGATTTTACATGCTGATTCTGAATTTGATCGATATTCGTCAGTAATACGTAACACAGTAAACATTCTAGCCCAGCGCCCTCAGCTGCCCCATATGTCTCTCATTGGCTATTATGGTCCTGCTCAAAGTATGTAATTATGCCGAGTTTAAAAACAAAATGTCAAGCTTGTTTTAAATGATTGGCACGACCCGGTGACTGACACTGGGTCTGTAAAGAGCTGACATTGCCAGATAATCTGGGCAGAACATCAGAACCAACCAGGGTCCCAGACCAGATTCCTCCTCTGTTTGTTGGGAGCAGCAAACAGGATTAAATCCGCCTGAACCTCCTGGAGTCTTTGTTGTGACATCTGTAAAACCTTAGTCAGTAAACAGTTTGTCGGGTGATCGGGGGTCACTGATGATGCTGTTGGCCTTCTTCCTGCTGGATGTAGAGGTCCTCCATGGAGGGCAGCTTCATCCTGGTGAAGTGATGACTTCAGTGTAGTGGGTCCCAATCAGGTCCTGGAGATGTGAACACACTGTTGTCCTGTTGAAGGTGATGCAGGACATGTTCTTCATCATGTCCAAATTTATTATACAGAAAATAAGAAGAGAAGCAATACCCTCTCGTTTTCTAATACCCCCTTGTTAACAGTTGATATACAGAGAGAC
The DNA here is from genome assembly GCA_037577475.1 of Chaunax sp. Z400. Classification (NCBI taxonomy): domain Eukaryota; kingdom Metazoa; phylum Chordata; class Actinopteri; order Lophiiformes; family Chaunacidae; genus Chaunax; species Chaunax sp. Z400. The sequence continues at coordinate 6,380,915 of CM075190.1, read as the reverse complement.
AATACTGCCGAGTCACTCTCAATTCCACTCTACCTCCTCCTTTCTCATCTCCCTGTCCTCTCCGTTTCTACGGCTGACACATTTCCTCACTCTGCCTCTCCCTCGGTGGTCACCTTTTTCTGTCCATCTCCATTTATCTCACTCTGTCATCCCGTCCTCCTCCCTACTCTAACCTGTCTCGTGCAGTGTGGTCTCCTACCGCAGTCAATCCATATTGAGCTGTACTAATGTGGAACCCTCACACATCCATAAAGTGACTGACAGCTCAGGGTTATTAGATGAGGACCTCCTGCTCCTCTGCCTGCCGTCACCAGGGATGGAGGCCTCAGACACAGCAAATATCTACCTGCCTCCCTCTATACTTGTCTGTGCATTGGTGAAATTATATGTATTTACTTGCCTAACAAGCCTGAATCTACAACCCTGTTTCTAAAAGAAGTTTGTAAAATGTTTGTAAAATGTAAATAGAAACAGAATGCAATGATTTGCAAAACATTGACACCCCATATTTAATTGAAAATAGCACAAAGACAACATATCAAATGCTGACAATGAGAAATTCCATTGCTTTTTGAAAATTAAATGCCCATTTTGAGAAGGGATTTGTGAGCAGCAGCCACCAGAGGATGATAAAGATGTTGGGCGCTGTCATATTGTGTATCTTTATGTCCAGTCAATAGTGAGAACAACCAGAAACGTGGTCACTTTCTGGTCTGGTCTGGCCTTAATGGATTAAAATGTTAAATTCAATACAAAACATTTATAAAGACAGGAGTGCTAGTAAAGGAAGATGGGCCTGTTTGTTGTTTCCATTGGTTCGTTAGTTTGTTGCAGAGGCTTAAGGTTTTAGGGTGACAACCGGTCTTTGGAGAAAGAGGTTTCGTCTTGTCATAAGTCCAAAGTCAAATTATCTACATGTTGTGTTTTCCTAGCTGACTGCTAGCCACCAGTAAACCTACATTCTGCAGTCACTCTGAGTGTGACCTCTCCAACTTCATTGTGAGGACGGGATTTCTGCAGTGCTGCAAGCTAAGCCAGCTGTTGGTGGTCAGCTAATATCTCCAAACTGTAGGCTGCTTGATGAACTCTGATGTCTTGTTTTGACTTTTTACACATTCAATATAGACGATGCAACATGTTAGAAGCCTATCTGCTTAGTATAGCAAAGTGCACGGGCAAGGAAAGGCACTTCAACATTCTTTTCAGTCCACCTTGTTAATGAGCCACGTCAACACAAAACAAATTGCAGTATGCATTTTGTGTGGGTCGAAAATTACAGACAGCAAAGCAACAACTTCCAACTGAATTTGACATTTGCACAAAGAATGTTAAGTCAAACTACTGCAAGTAAAAATGGAACAACATTTGGTTTAGAGTGAATTATGACTTGTTTAGGACTTGAATCTCAAAGTCTAGACCTGAGACTAAATTGTGACTTGCAAGACAATGACTTGGTCCAACTTCTGATGATAGCAGAGCTGCTCCATGATAGGTGGTCAGGATGTGCATAGATTGTGTATCCATATCCATTTAGTTAGAAACAAAATGTGCATGGATGTGTGTGTATGTGTGTGTGTGTGTGTGTGTCTATGGCAGCAACACACAAGTTAGACGCAATGAGTCATCAACCCCACCTAGTTTCTTCTCCGGTGTGTGTGTTGGAGCTCATTGTAGTCGATGGCTGTATTGAGGCTGCTGTCATTGTGTAGCCGCCCTCACATTAATGTCTCCACTCCCTGAGTTCCACTGATTCCTCAGATAGCAATAAGCCTCTGTCCAGCTGCACTCCGCCTCCTTCCTCACCCTCCGTTTACTTCTGCTGCTGTTTGTGTCACGACACCAGGATAAAACACATGAATAAGAATCAAGTCAGCTCCGGTCAACATTTGGCTTGGCGACCACTCAAAATGCAGAAAACTGGACATTTTGTTAATTCGTGATTGATTTCCACACATGGAATCCACAGTATTGGTTTGTTTAATTATGATGGGATTATGATACTGTAGCAGTTCAGGGGTTTACTCAACATTGTGTTACATTCTGAATCTTTTGTTATTCACTAGTTGGATAATATTGTATTGAACAGTATTTCATCTCCTTAAATTTAGGGGCAACAATTCAGATTTAAAGAAAAAAAAGAGGCTATTCTCAAAATTCTAGTATTGATCATCCTTCACTGGATCTTACATCTCCAGGCTACTCTGGTTGTAATTTCCAGTCCCCCAGTTTGTAAAGCAGGCCTTTTGTCTTGTGTGCCCAGTCCTTACTATGTTGGACAGATGATTAAACAAACTGGATGATGATGGATAAAAGGGTCTGAAAATGGTTTTCAACCATTTCTAAACATTACCTGCATAAACTGCTGTCTCCCTGGTGCAGCAGTGAAACATCATTTTCACTGCATGTGCATTTAAGCAGCCTGGTTGTGTTGAGCTGAACAGGCAGCCTGACTGCCTATCTGCTTTGGTTCAGTTGTTGATATGATGGCTGAGGTTACTGAGTTTAAGACGTTATTTTGGCTCTGCCTGTCGGCGCTGCCTGCCTGCTGAGATCCCCCACTAGGTTGGCTAGGTAGCGTGTGGGCGTATGTGCGAGCATGTGTGTGCACGGGTATTTCTTTTTGTGTGAGCGTGTGTGTTTCATGTGTCTGTATGGCATGCACATGTGTGTGTGTCTGTACCTTATTCACGTGTGTGGGTGTATGCGTGGGCAGAGCGTTAAAGCTGACAGTGAGCAGGCAACCTGAGGACATATTTATGAGGTTTCTCACTGACGATGCTAACCAGTGCATATTAACCTGATGCTCTCTCAGCACCTTAAGCTGCAAAACACACAGAGGCAACATTTTCAAATTTTCTCTCTCATCTGAGTAATGCACTGATAAGTCTGTTATGGAGGAAGGCACAGAGAGAAAATGGGAAGAGGGCTAGGCCAGACTGGGCCATTATTGCTGTCAGGTGGTTTCATCATGATAAAGATATCATCTATCTTCTATCTAAATGGGTTTGGATCTGTGTAAGCCTTATTATATATTAGCTCAAGGCTTCAGAACGTGGAGAATGAGAACATAAACTGTTGGTTTAACTCACATTGTCAAACTTATTTCCATTTAATGACATATCATGTATATTAAAATGCACTTAAGATAAAATAATGCATATTAAAAAGTGGTGTTTTTGAATATTGGCTGGCAAAGGTCCTCAGTATGTGACACTAACAGTGCAGAAAAAACATTCAGCCTCTTGGAGGAAACGAGCAGATAAAAAATTGACTTGATCCAAAGCGATAATGACAAATGAGTTTTGAAATATACAGAGAATATTTTGAGAAAACTACACACAATCCTTGTCATCTCTTTGAAAATAAGAAGAATGATCATCAGGTGATGGTGAAGCGTACATTACGTTGCTAGATTGTATTTCTGAGCAGAGTCTGGTACATCTGCATGCTGGCTGAGCCCCAGTGAAAGACACTACATTAAAGGTTTGGCTTGTGTAACATTTCATCTCCATAGGGCTCAAATGATCCTGATGTTCTGTTGACTTCGATCAGGGCTGCTCAATATGTCCTTTCAGCATTGACATTGTGATGTGCCAGTGAACAATAGTCGTGCTGCAGGACAGTCGATGTCAAGACAAGGCAAGTTTATTTGTACAGCAGATTTCAACTACAAGGCAATTCAAAGCGCTTCACATAAAATACAAAAAGCATTAAGACAACATATAAAAACAACATTTAGGTAGAAACTAAAAAGATTTAAATTGAATAGTTACTTAAAATTGAATAATTAATAAAAATAATAAAGAATTACTTCCTCTCCATGTTTAGTTTTGACTCTGGGGACAGAGAGCAGACCTGATCTGATTGGTCAGAACGCAGCAGCAGATCAGGAAGTGTTTTTGCCCTAAACTTTTCAGTGCTTCATAACCAACAGCAGTATTTAGAAATGGATTCTAGCAGCAGAAAGTTGTAACAGGATGGGTTTATTTACCTGATTTGATACAATAAATAAGCCTGTTTATCCTCTACCAAGTACATTAAGCATTTTAAGATAAGTCTATTTTCAAAATGTATTAAGAATTTGTTATTTTCCCTAAATATCTCCACCTGTTCTCTCCCCACTCTCCCAGCACAATGCTGGTGTCAGACTGACTGAAAGTGGAGGGTTGGCAGAGGGCTGAACCAACTGTGGTAAAAAAAAATAGGGGGGAATTGTTTTGTTTGAAAAGAATAGACTTTTAAATGATCTAATTATGAAAATAATAATCAGAGCTTTACATCTGTTTCATGCCAAATCCAGATTTGCATCCAGATCTGGATCCAATCGCTAATAGTGGTGGAGGATTATGAGTTGTCCATGCCTGGGTATTTGTTTCATTAGATTGGTCTTCAGTCCTGGGCAAAAAGAATCATGGTACATCCACAGCAGCATAAATTGAGTTTGCAGTAGGGGGGGCATTTGTGTCGTTCATTTGAACAAATACACTTCAAAAAAGAAACAACATTGTTAAACAATATTGTAGCATTGTCTGTGTGCAGAGAACGCTTTAGTATGGGAAAGCTTTTCCTTGTTTTTCTTCAGGAAACAGCTGTTTGCTGTCTGAAAGGCTTTTACGCTGTGCTACAGTAATGCTGTTCATTCATCTCTGACTGCTTCACACTACTGGTCAGTGCCCCCAAATTATCTGCCAAACAGTTTGGCCTTGATATGCACCATATTCTGTATGGGGTTAAGATGTGGTGACTGACCAGGCCGAAACATCACTGACAAAGAATGCAGCTCAAAAACCATTACTGTGTTGTTTTTGCTGAATGTGCTGGTTCATTATCTTGATGAAAAATGGCTTCTTATCTTTTATTTCCATCACACAACTTGTTCAGGCTTAGAAGCAGCCCGCCTTTTGTATCATCTTTTGGTCCTCCTTCGTATTAACACCAGCTCACCATCACTAGATGCAGAAAACACCCCTCATATCATAATTCCACCTCGTCCGTGTTTCTCGGTGGTGGAATTTATCACCTGACCTACGAAGACAACGCTCTGGAGCATCGGTATACATGACTCATCACTCCAGAGAGATTCTGACTTCAACAGGTTCATGAAATGTAGACGTTTTTGAAGACAGTTTGAAACGAAAATAACAGCTTCACTCTTCAGACTCAGTGTAGCCACACACAGAGATCACAGAGATGAATAATGCTTAGTCACCAAGGTCAGGCCTTAGTCACAGTGTAAGTCACCTAGTCTGTCAGTGTGGCCGGTTAATTCACTGGAAATCCTGCACACAGAGACACTCTTTGTGTATTTTGTGCATGCATATAGGCCTAGAATTTTATTTTTGTTTTTTAAATGTTTTTATTTCGAACATGGAATTAAATAACAAAAACAAAAATCAAAACATATAAATAAGGAGAACATAAAAAAACAAGATTAACAATGTTCAAAAAGGAGTAGAAAGAAGAATATACTTATAAATTCCTATAAATTCCTTTCTCACTATTCTTCCATTACACCATACAAAATCTATATACAATTATCCCACATTTATTTACAACCCAAGTATTCACCCAGTGTCGAAATTATGAAGCTACGTAAGGGCAAATAAATATCTGATTAAATCTGAAAGCTCAAAATTTGATTTATTCTAATCTGTTGATAACTTTTTGAGAATAAACAATATCTGCAGCGATTCCCCAGGAACAAAATAGACATTTCCACAAAGGGGACAGCAGCTTAACTTAATTAATTATTGAAATACCCCGACGTTGCCATCATCTTTTGTTTATTAATGTTCTTTGTATCCAAAAGGCCACACACACAGTCCAGGTTCATACAGTGAAGTTGTTGTTGTTATTCTAATGAATAACTGCAGTATGCCTTACTCTTCCAGAGAATCTATAACCTCTATCTACTTTAAATTAATTGCATCCATGAGTCACAGCCACCGCTGCTGTTCAGACTATTCACAAACTACAAAACTAACCTCCCGTTGTTTCCACCATCATGCACCTGCCCCTTCCTCCTCAGGCGGTATCTTTGCCATGCGTCTCTCCCTCTGTGGTTGGAAACCTCTGCTCTACAGCACCATTAGTGATTGGACACTCCACAGGGTCCCTTTAATGTAGTCTCATAGCCTATAGACCTATCTCCATTTAATAAAGAGTGAATTATTGCATAACACTGCAGGACAATAAACATTGATATTCATGGAACATGTCAGTGATTATACTGCTGCTCTACAGTAGGGAGATATATATGTATATATTTAAATCTTTTGATGACTAACACCAGGCAGACTTGTTCAAACAGCCCTTTATTATGTATGCGTGACATGTTTGTTTTGTATCAAAGTGACAGAAGATGAGAGCTTCTTCACTCCCATTCATTGACTCATATGTGGGGAAATTCACATGGAGTAACCAGTGTGTGTTTCCAGGGACGGTTGAAACATACAGTAACTTTGGTGCCATATAGCTTGACTGCATCTCCCTGAAGCATACACAAGTACATACACCTCCTGCCCACAACACACACACACAGACACACACACAGAAGAGCAGTGATGATGCACTGTCTGGACTGCAGTAAGAAGACACAGCCTGAAGGTCTCTCTCTCTTTACCTCCCTCCCTCGTTATGTCACTTTCCCCGTCTCTCTCCCTCTCTCTCTCTCTCCTTCACTATGGGTGTCAATTGTGCCAAGTCAGCACATTTCTGACATGCATGATTATCCTAGTGGAGTCACAGAGAGAAGAGGGGAGAAGAGGAGACGAGACGGCTAAAGGAAGACAGGAGGAGGGGGGGAAATAGGGGAAAGTAAAGCAGACAAGAGGATAGAAAAATATAGGAGAAGAGATGATGAAGCAAGGAGGGAGGAAAGAGTCAAACACTGGGCAGCATAAGAGAGGAGACAAAAGAGAAGGAGATGAAGAGAGGGGAGGAAGTAGGATGGGAGGGAAAAGAAAAAGAGGAGTGAGGCAGAGAGACAGCAGGTTGGAAAGATGCACTAATCCTTCATGGCTCACAGACACATCTGCAGCACATTTATTACCTTACTGCCCTGCAACACTGCCGCTCGCCTCATATCAAGGATGCAGGCTGGAGGGCAGAGAGAGGAGTAGGAGAACACGCTGAAATACAGAGAGTGATGGAGACCAATGGGACATTAAACAGTCCCACTCAGACACTTCACAGTTACCATGGAAAATCTACAAGCCTGGTACTTCTGCAGCATGTAGAACAGCCTGGATCAAACATTGAATTTATATTTCAAAGACTCATGGGAATTACAGGCCAGAGTTATTTAAGGGAGGGGGGCTCACAGACTTTATTCATGAACATTAGTCATCCAGAGGAGTACTATAAAAACAATGGACTGGTTTCACCACACACTTTTTGATTTGGTGCAGCAGTAAAAGCACAGGTGGACTTCATAAGAGTATCGACTGCTCACTTCCTTAAAAAGTCACATTTCCAACCTAAGTGCTTTTGGTTTAGTGTCCCTGTAAACCATATGCAAGTCATAACAAATGTACCTGATGTACCTAAACCCCAGATCTGTTGGCATGGTTGTTACCGGGTCTTAGAGGAGGTGACCGCTTTCACTTTACGAACAGTTGGTGAATAAAAGATGAGACTTCGTTTTTTAGAATCTGCTGCATTTACTAAATGACAAGTCAGCCTATAGCCATCTGTAGGCTACATTATAGGCTACATTACTGCCGGACTGTCAACATGCAAACTACAAATATTCCTCTTCTCCATTCATGTTGACGGACACTTTTCTGTTCCTCTTTCCTTCTGTCTCAAACGTTTTCTGTTTTTTCCTCTGTGTCTGTGGTTGTTTGTTACACCAAGGAGACAGTCTTTGTTCAAAGACAGCCTTTAGGAAGCAAGACTGAAGACTGTGAAAAAAAGACTTTAGAAATCTTTACAGCATAGACTAAAGCTGCATTTCCGCTACGTAGTACTACTCCACTCGACTCTGCTTGGTATCGGGTACTTTTCTATTCGAACCGTTTGCTAGGGGTGTAACGGTACATGGTACATGGTCCAAACCGAAGATTTTCAGTACGGGCCTTTTGGTCCAGTACGCACGTGTACCAAACGAATGCAGCCAGTACACGTGCAGAAGAGACTCAAATTCTGAGGGACAACTTTAGCGAAGGACCGGATGTTGTTAGTTCAGTCGGTGCTGCAGGCTGGTGGTCATGGCGACTGCAGACAAACAGGAGTTTGAAGACCCTCCCTAAGCCATATGCCGACATCGTGCAACTGCAATTGTGCATGTAGCTGGTAGCACATCAAACATTAACTCATTTGAAACTGCATCACCCAAGTGTTAACATTAGTGGGACAAGGAAAAAAATGAATACAGTGCAAACCCAGCTCCCCATGACATTTAAGCAGCCTCTTTCTAATAATTCAGACTGTGCCAAAGCAATAACAAGAACCATACATGTTTTTAAAGCAGCGGATATGTGACCGTTCTCTGTTGTTAAGAACGCAGCCATAGTCTGCTCAGTTGACTAGCGTTGAATAAAAGTGGAGGAAACGTTAATGTTTTCTGTTTCTTGTTTCCGCTGTACTGGAAACGTACCAAACCGTGACCTCAAAACCAACAACGTACCAAAGTGTGATTTTTGTGTACCATTACACCCCGACTGTCCACAAGTTTTGATGATAGAAATACAAAAATCTCCCCACTGAGGTGAAATACGCTGAAGTAAGTGCTTGGAGTAAAACAGGCTTAAGTAAACTAAGTAAAGCTGCATTTCCACCAAACAGTCTGGTTCAAACCAGTTTCTTACATATTTTTTTTGCGTTTCTCATGGCAAAACTTTGCGATGGCACCAATACAATCGTTCCACTCATTTTTTGTTACCCCTCTAATTATTCATGGAGAATCACAGAGACCAGAGTCTCGTAGCTGTTTGCCTGCAGCCTTTTCTCCAACAAATTTCCCTCCTTGTTATAATAAATAACCACTTTATGACTAGAAAGAAACAAACTTTCAACGTCTTCCGTTGTGTATGTTGAGGTTGTGCATTGCAGTATTGGAGAGAAAGACGACAATGAATGCAAGTGGAGGAGAGGAAAAGGTTAGCAGTACTTTGTCTTGCCAGTGAATTCACAGCTGAGGTTACTGTGTTTCACTATTTCAGATGCTGGAGCTGCTCCGGACAAAGAGAAGCTGGAAAAGTGAAGGGGGTTCTCCTCAAAGCTCTGATAATAAGCCACTGTCTGGTGGAAATGCTAAACAGATCTAGGGTTTACGGTTCTAATGTGTAATGAACCGTACCAAACTACATGAGCTGATTGGTGGACAGATTAATAGTGACAGCCACACAAAAAGCAGAACCTCCTCCAGATGGAACGCAGCAATCATTAAAACACCTGTGAGTTTCCTGCTATTAACCGTCAAAATGGCTGCTGTTCAACCAGCCAACTGTTGGTCCTGTGTTGTTTGAAGAAAGAAATACCCCTGATGATGTCATCAACCCGAGTAAGACACTGATTTTGTTGATTAGTGAAGAGGTAAATATTTACCAGGCTCAGGGCCTTAAAAATGAAAACTGATCTTAAGTTCAATAGTTAGTACAAAGTCAGATCATGAGTTATGAGTTCAATAGACTTAAGGTTTTAAGTTTGTCTCTAGCGGTGCATGCATTCACGCTTGACTTGAACTTGCCCTGAGAGCAAACCATTGTCAAGATCACGTCAAAAATATGTGATATCTGGACATCCTGAACGTCCTCTGGACGTCCCCAACTTAAATGAGTACGGCCTGGAACAGCATATCCAAGTAGTGAATACAGCTTTTAAATCATCCTTATAACAGACTGGAAGAACAGTTCTACTAAATAAAAGAAAACATCTTGCATCTGCACTGTGCGAGTGCGGATTATGCCATGAAATGGGCATGAAATGCTCCTCCCTTCCTTCATCCTCCCACTTGGACGGACACCACTGTGCCCCATGCATCTTCAGTCACACTCGTCTCTCTGCGGGTTTCGGGTTCTGCTCCTGCGCTCTGGTGTGTGGAGCAGATGATCGTCGGTTCGATAATCTTTTCTTTTTTTATTAAAACGAAGTTAAGTCTAGTTCGACCTTTGACAATTACAGTGCAGATGCAAGATGTTTTTTTAGATTCTTTTATTTTGTATAAGATGGTTTCTTTTATTTATTTAGTATTAAAAAAAACTTTCACACGTCCAGAGGATGTTCCAGATGTCTGGAAATCACATATTGTTCATCAGCTCACTGGGTGTGCACCTTAGCTTTGAAGCTACAATGAATGACTCAAATAACGTCTTTTTAACCTGATTCTGGATCTCCAGTTTACAGACACTTGGGTTACACTGTAAAAGCTGTATGGAGTCATTTCGTTGGTTCCTCATCTTCTTCAGTTGTTATGAAAATACTGCAATGATGTTTCGCTGTGAAGCTGCAGAAATTCATTGTGGGCCAACCAAACGTCCCCCGACTCTCCATCAGCAGAGGGGTGAACGGATACTGACTGAGTCTTCATGTGTGGGTGAGCTGCTCCTTGCAGCGGTGGGCTGACTGACAGATCGACCACAGAGCCACACCGCCAGATAAACATCCTTTTAAAATCAAGTTTGAATGACTCAAGGATGTTTTATATGAAAAAATAAAAAGATTGTAGGAGGATAATATAAAAGTATTCATCCTCTTTAAAGTCTTAGTACCAACGTTAATGTCAGCACTTCATTGGAATGATAAAATGGCTCGGTGTAATCAGTTTTCTTCACATAGAAAATCAATACTGGGACAGAACTGAGGGTTTCCTTTAATGGCTCTTATTGCCTTCATACAGGCTTTACTGTATTAGCTGTGTGTTCCTCAGCATGTCACGCCATAAACAGCTTTTTATAAGTTATAAAGCTGCTGCTCTGAGAGCTGTGACTGCAGCAACAGTCGACGACTAACCCTCACCTCCTCACACACACACACACACACACACACACACACACACACACACACACACACACACACATAGACACAAACACACACATCCAAACGGATGCCCAAGGACACTTTGGTAACCACATACCCACAAACACACACACACACACACACACTGCTAAAAGCGAGCATCTGGCCACCGCTCAATCACTGGGAAACCACTGGGAACTAAAACACTTTGTAATATCACACACACACACACACACACATTTGTCAAAGTGCAATTACACGTTTCTGTCCGTGTCTGCATGAGCAGTTTTCCTCCACACTGCAGGATTTGGTTCCTCCTGGTTAACAATGTAGCTATAATATAAACCCCTCTCTGTCTCTCACCAGTCCTTTCTTCAGTAGAAACATTCTCTTTTGAGGTTCTTTTAGTTCTGCAGAGAACGTCAGTTTCACATCTCTGGTTTCATAATAGAGGTCAGACCTGTCTGGTTCTAGCTCTACTCCTCCTCTAATGTTCTGCTGCCATCTCATAACCCTCATCTCCTCCACCTCCCGTGGTTCCCTCTCCATATCCTATCATCATTATCACCTTCATCCTCAAATCTCTCATCACCCACAATCTTATCACCACCGTTCTCTGTCCTCCTCTTCCTCAGACACTTCCCTTCCTTTCCTCTCTTTCCTGTGTATTGTTGCCGCTGCCATCTGTCCTGTTTTCTCGCTGCCTTCAAAAGGCAGAAAAGACAGATCAGCTGACTGACATCAGAAGAGATGGCATACAGACGGAGAGGAGAGGAAGAAGATGATGAAGAGTGTGAGAGAAGAAGGGAGGGGGCGGGAAAGAGCTGATGCAGAAGATGATGCTCAGTAATTGGATTGGCTAAGTTTCACAGCAATGTTTGTTCTTTTCTGCCTTTTTGAGGCAGAAAAGTTTTTTATCAATCTGCAAAAAAATGCAATGCAATGATTTCATTCATGTTTTTCCAAAGGAACTCTGATCTGTGAGTTAAATCTGCACAGTGGCTGCATATGTACTGTTAAAAGGTTGCATGCTGTCTATCAGGAGGCAGTTTGGTCATTCTAACAGGGACATCAGACATCATACATCAGTGCCATGGAAAACATTTTCTTTCCCGTCATATTTGTCTTTAGGATCTCAGCTACAACCTTAAATGAAGTTTTATGGGTTTGAACAAAGTTTGACTGCACAGCATTCATTTGTAATGGGGCTGATTAAAATAAACAATTTGTTTGGTAAAACAATTTGGATCTACAGAGTTTGATATTTTTCTTTTCATGGGTTTGAAAATGTTTTCTACATTATTGCTTCAGTGCATTTTTGAAGCCATTTGATCACATTCTGTTAGGTGCACTAAAATAGTATTTAAAGTTTAAAGTGAGGTCCATGGACTACAGGGGGTCCACAGCAACAACACAAATAATATATTTCCATACAGAAGTAACACAATGACACTGGTAAAAGGTTTCTAACACTTTCAGTAATAAGAGTAAAACCAAGATTCTTATCAGATGGGGGCCCGTGATCTGATCTAAATATGTGAGACTTTATTGTTATTGAGTAAATCAATAACAAAGAGAAATGTCAGGTTTCAAAGTAGAGTGTCAGTTTTTCCTGTGATGTTTTACATCATCCAGGCTTTATGTTGTGAAGAAATTGCAGAGTCGGAGTAGAAATATTGTTTTATTAGCCTCTCATTGCCTTCTCACTTCATTTTTGAGTTCCAAAGGGTGTGATCAATGAGTGCAGGCCAAATGCCATTGCATAGATTTATAACCAATCACAGGCACCGAGCAAGTTCATGTGACAGCAGAACTAGCCCAGCTCACAGCAGAGCTGTAATGTTAGCTTGTTAGCTCTCAGTTTTAGGTCCTCTGGGGATTAAATACCTTTAACAGCCTTTAGTGGACGATGTTGCTGTACTGGCTCAAATGCTCAACCAATCAATGTACACTTACTGTAAGTTTGACCAATCACCATATACTTACATCACTCAAGCTTTCTTTTGTGTGGGGAGACCACCTACTGTCAAGTAGGGTTTAATAAAGCTAAGACCTACAATCATTCCTAGTTCTTGCCATCGAGACACAATAAAAAATCCTATCTGAAAATGCTATTGAAACGTAGTTAAGGGAAGCTACAGTAGCTGGCTGCTATTAAATACAAAGAGAAGCCTGAGTTACAGCTGCTTTGTTTGCATTAGCATTGTCATAAGTTTTGCAACTCTGCTCTACAAATACTAACAAACAAGCCCTCATCCATGAGAACTACGGACGCATTCGGCCAAAAGTCACCATTTAATGCGATTCACTGGTTAAACCCAAACACTGGCAGTGCTGTGGTGCCCTTACCTGACGAAGGTTTGAACAAACCTTTGTAAATCTCATATAACGGGAGTTTCAACATCTGGGCTGCTTGTTTCTCATCTCAGATTTGCTGAGAAACAGATTTTGGTGGAATGGTGAGGTGAAATAATTGAACCTTTGTCCCAAAACAGAGGCTGTACATAAAGTCATGGTATCAAACCTACTTCATGTTAGATGAATGGCTGAGATTGACCCATTACAAACCAGGCTGGAGAGAAATCTGTCTGAACAGGAGGGTGGTTAGATGTGTCTGTCAGAGCAAATGAAACATGAGCTTCCAGATTCGTCTGGTTCGCAGTCAGGCATTTTATGTTCAGCAATGACGTCTGGGCTGATAACATGTCTGTCATCTCTCACCTGTTGTGTAAGTTCATTTAGGCTGCCACATACCGTAGAACTGGTCTTTTAATGGTGCTGGTATGAGTGCTTTTGCTTGCTTCCTGCTCTTTTCTTCATCAGTCATTTAAGTTTCTGCTGATCAGATCTTGGCAGAACTTGGGGGGAAATCATTCATCTCTCCATTCTCCACTGGCATTTTCAAATCACGCTAATTAACCTGCATGTGTCTGTGTTTGTAAAGTATAGGGGGCTGCGTAATTCACCAGAGGGAAGACAGATTTCCTTTTTGCCGAGCATTTTCCGACATTTCAAAGCGTTGCTTCAAATTCACTCGGCAGTTGAATGGGGAGTGTTGCTGGAAAGAGAGAAGAAGAAGAAGAAGAAGAAGAGCATCGAAGGAGAACGAGGATTGCCAGAAGATGGGTAAAAAAAAACACAAAGACACAGATTGAGAGGATGGAAAGAGGGGAAGAAAACAAGATTGGGGAGTAATAAGAGAGTAATTGAGCTGGAATGGGAAAGATAGACAGAAGAGGAGATGAGACTGAAAGAGGAGTTTAGACAGACGACGGGATTAATAGATGAGACAAAATGAAAGACAGAGTGAGGAGAAGAGAGGCTGGGCAAGTCACTGGGGCTTCACTAATTGCCACTCAGAAGAAGGGAAGGGGGTTTGTTTCAAAGAACGGTCATGCTGGTCTGTTCTTTGAATCGGATCTCTGTTCCTACTCGCCAAGCCCCCCACCCCCACCCCACCCCACCCCGCCGGCGTCTAGACAAGAGCAGAACAAGCTGTTCTTGTTATGGGAGGAAGAGGAGAAAATGTGCAGTGTCATTAGGTCGCTCACTGCCAGCAGGGCAAATCGGAAAGACTCACACCAGGAATGGGCTTTGCAAGGTGTTTGTTGGTGTGTTTGTACCACCAGGTATGAGCCATCTGTGTTTGTGTGTGTTGATCAACTGCTGCAACAAACCCCCCCCTCAATCCTGTGAAGGATTTTTATTTTATACTTTTTAATTTCTCCATCTTCCATCTATTACGTCGCCAAGTACAAGAAAAGAGAAGAATCCCAACCAGAAGAGGGAGAGGGAAGAATCTGGCTGAGACCTGATTATAGCGCTGATTAGTCCTTCATCATCACATTAGGTAATGAGTTCAGCACGAAGGAGTCAAAGCTGATTTGTTACTATGGCAAAGAAATTATTTGACTGAATATTTCAGTAGCTGTTGTGAAAATCAATTCAATTATATCAGCCTCACGTACTGTCCTCACACGAAGCAGGACTTATTTTTGGTGCTAAAATAATGTGAAATGCTTGTGTAAAAACAGCACTGGGTTGCTGTAAACCCCCTCACTGTGCCATGTTTTCAGTGTCTCTATTCCTTAATACTGCGTGTAAATAAATAAAGCTTAGCTGTGTGGTAATGTGGTTAAAAATAAAGTAACCTCTGAAGTTTGTTGTCGTGTAGTGTCTTTATGTGTGGGTCCTTGTTTTCTGTTTTTTTGTATTCTGCTTTTGTGCATATGCATAAGTACACTCATTAGTGGCAGATGAGATGCTTCACTTTCCTGCCACTGGTTTGACACTTATTCCACTAATCAACAGGTGGCAGTAATGTGCTAATAGAGGTAGTGATGTTCTAACAAAAGCAAGAAAGCTTAAGCAAACTTTATCATTTAGGTCTCAAATTGTAAATATGCAAATGTTTTAAGAGGAAGGAAATGCATTTGATTTATTCATTACATCTCAAATGATACATAGCTTGTTGATGAAAAACGCTGAAGGTAAACATGAATTTCTTTGCAGAAAAAAGAAAAATTCACAGCACATTTAATTTAGGGATATGCAACCTGTAAGAACAAACCTGATGTAGCAACACGTTTAAAATGGGGCCTTGAGAATAGTTAACAAAGCATGCAATCAAGATCAGTAACAAGAAACATTATGTAGAAAAAATGTTGTGTAATGTCTTCTGTGGCTTTGGAAGAGCTTTGTCAAATCTTTGATAATGTCAGTTTGGGCTTCAGGACAACACATTTAGAACTGTAAACCTGCACTGTAACCTGGGGGCATGGACTCTTAAAGACAGGTCTAAAAAAATTATTTATCAAGTTGTACACATACAGCAATAGCTAAACTTTAATCTTGACTCAACTTACCTCAAATAGTGGTAATAATTCAAACGAAATACTGTAGCTACAATACAATACAAATTACTACAGTGCCCCTCAAACTAAAGTGTAGGCAAGCAATTTTATGGGAGTTATTTCTATTTTAAAATGGTATTGTTATTCTTTTTTGTTAATGTTTTTAGTAAACTAGAGTATTGTTTCTTCATTACCATGTTAAAGGACATGTCCTGATCAAACATAACTTTCCCCACGGTGGTGCTGGAGGCCAAGGTGATGCTGTCTGGTGTTGTTATATCATTAGACAGTGTTTCTTAAGGAGCAGGAAATTGCAGGTAAACCAGGTTTTTAAATGACCTAAAGACATGCCTGAGGTTTAATCACCTGACTAGTTTTTGTGCATGCAAGTTGTGCGGTATAAGTGGCGGATGCAATTTATTGATTTATTGTCTTTTAGTTTTGTCTATCTGCTCTTTTTTTTGTTTGTTTGTGTTTTATTTTTTACATGTTCAAAATAAAGAGAAATCAAATCAAAATCAAAAATCTAGTTTCATTGATAAGTATAATTGTGTCTCATCTGCATAACAATGAAAATGTATAGTGTTTCCTCGTATTACCTGAAGGGAGCACAGGTTGGGTGAATAATATTGGTCCAAGCACAGAGCCTTGTGGAACCTTGTGATTAACTTTGGGATGCATGGAGGATTGATTGATTGTTAACATGTACCAACTGAGATGAATCAAATAAATAGGAATCAATACAGTTTCTTTGATGGCAATTAAATGTTCTCATTGTTGTAATAGGATGGGATGGTCAGTGGTCAGTGGTCAGTGGTCAAGTGCAACAATAAGGTCTATTAAAGTGAATAGTCTGATTTAGTCCTCAGATGTATGGATCTTAATTATCAGAGAGACAAGCTATGCTGGCTGTCTTGACATTTTGTAAAATAAATGCATAATTATAAATCTGACGTTTAATGTATTCTGTATTATCCATTATTCTGTGTTGAAAACGTGGAAACAGTTGTTTTTTTTTGGCATCCACTGGCAATCCCATGATGCTTTGCTTGAGTCTGTTGACTGTTGTTCATGTCACAATCTCCCTTTTGACCCATCAGGCTCCTGATGGGAGATGCCAATCCCCTTTTATTATCAACCCACCCCACTAAGGGACTGACTGACAAGAGTGTCACCCATCATGTCACTCGGCTAACTTTTTTTTTTTTCACTTTCTTGGTTCGAACCAGTGATGCCAATCTGTTTCATATGAGTCTCCCAGTATTATGGAGGTGCAATATTAAATAGCTGTATTCCACCTTAGTGGAGCAAACTCCCAAACCGTTCCCATTAAAGATATCTAAAGCAGCTGACATCTATTAGCTCCCTCCTTGTTTCCTTCATGATTGATTTTCCTTTGTTGTAGGACCGGAAGTTTTTTACCATCTCCATCAAAAATCTGAGAACTACTTCATCTCTCCGAAGAAAAAAAAAAATCATATCCATGGAGATGACATGCAACCTTCTCAATAACACAGTTATGAACACATGCAATTATTATTTTATTAAAGTTTGTATTACTTTTAACTATAGTAATAATTATGTAGGCAGGGATAAATTAACAGTCAAACTGTGCAGTGAGAGGCAGATTCAGTGCACAGTTCAGGAGCGAATGACGGCCTCCAGAATATCAAGTATTAAAGTAAACAGGCAACATCGAATGGGTTGCTATTCAGGATAAATTATAATTGCCTAATTCAGACACAGTTCACACACTTAATAATTAGTCTGTGTTCCACTCTGACTGGTTTTAACTTGCTGTAAATGTTGAAGACTCAAAACCATTCCTTCTTCCAGAAACAGCCATGTTGGTTTTGTGCATGACACACACACCTGTCAACAGTTCTCATGAGGAAGTATTATTTAAAAGTACAGTGAGGTCTTTGGATTATCTTCAGTATGCAGTACATTGTTTGTTTTGGTGTCCACAGGACATTCTTTAATGTAGTCATTGTATCGGTTTGGCTACAAGGTCTCAGCATCAGATATTGAAATTTTTCTGCAAATAAAATCAATATCTGTATTGCTCGCAGAGGTTGGCAGTATTATAATTACATTTATTTAAAATATGTATTTAATAACTTGAGTATTTTGCAATTGTATTTTGCTGAGCAGAAAAATATGTAATACATTCTCTGCTGCTGTTTTTTACTGCATAAACATGTCGTGATGTTACTGTTTTGTGTCTTTTGCACTGGTTTCTTGTTAAGTTGGAGGTTTTAGAAATGCACTAACTTCATTGCACTTAAATTTATCGTTCTTTACAAAAAAGAAATCCACCAAAAGCCCTGTCCTCAGAGAGAATGTTCAGGACCCTCATTTTTAATCTATGATGTTGGCAACCAGCAGAGCTCATCTTTTCAACGTAGGGGGTTCAGGGTCGGTGATATACTGAGGCTCCTAAATGTCTCAAATGTAATATTATCAGTCTGCACATGTGAAAAAGTAGCATTAAGTCTTTCCCAGGGAAGCTGTGTGAAGTAGAGACCGATGATGATCTTTAAAGGCCAGTATAATAACGGTGGTTTGTATCAGAAAAAAAGCCGCTAGCTGATTAATTGCTTGATATTACCCCCCACCCTGTGAAAATAATTCGACACTGTTAGAAATGAACAATCTTTGACTGAATTAGAAACTGGATGACTGTAACTGATCATTAAGTCAAATAAACATGTTTGAACATGTTATGCTTTGAGCTTAAGGTCAGTAGAGGGTTTCTGATGGAGGTCCTGCAGCCATCGGCCGATGTCGGAGCTGAGTTCCCCTCATACAGATAGTTTAATAAATGTTATTTCATCTGCCAAAGTGATCGACGTGATTAATCAGTCTGCCTATAATGTGAACATGGAAACAAAAAGAAAAAAGATTTACCTCCCTTATCATCCTCTAATCTGATGATAAGGAGTTCCCAAACGTTGTGCTGTCTCTCCTATTTCAATACATTGCCGGCTGATTTTCTTCTGCTTTGAGTTAGCTGCTAACTGCTAGCTACTTTCTAAGTCTTCTGGTTGTGGGTCACACTCATAATACGCCCCGTTCTGCAGGTCCACTTTGTGTTCACACAGATGTGCAATTCAGCGCTGTTACTACCTCCACTGCCGTCACAGAGGTAGAACAAATCAGACCCCCATTACGCCTTCATTGTGTTTATACAGAGTGGAGAAAAGTTCCAGTCCCGCCTTGAAAAGGCTATGGTGTCAGTCACTGCTAGGGTTAGTGTCTTACTTACACTGACACCACCTCAGAGGTTGTGTTTTCACCTGTGCCAGTTGTTAGTTTGATTACACAAAAACCACCGGACAGGTTTCCATGAAACCTTTTGGAGTATGGACCGGAAAAGATTCCATTAAATTTTGTTTGTTGATCCGGATAAAAGGATGGATCCCTTTCTTTAAAACCGATAGGACTTTCTCTTTTCTTTTTTCTTTTTTTCTGATTCTCCTAATCACACAAAACTTTGTGTAGGCTTTGTCTGAGATATGCACATTAATGAGTGCCATTCTCTTTTTTTTAACTCCTCATTTTATTTAAATTGTATTTCAGATCTATCTCCAAAAACATTTCCCTTCCTAGTATTAAGAATAATCAATAAAGTTGAAAATCTTTCAGTCAAATATGGATTTTTAATGGGGATCAGAGTTAATTGATAGAATGTCATTAACATTCAAAAAGACCCCTTCATGTTCATGAGTACAAACATCATGGTTATGATGCTGACATGACATCTTATACACACACACACACACACATACATATACATATCTTCAAATAACATGGCTGCACAAATAAATGACATTTGTTTTTTCAGTTGAACTCTAAAATATCCAACATTATTCTAAACATCTGCTCTGTCATAATGCCACACAAACCCTTTCTGAAGTTTTTTGTGTGTGTTATATATAACAGTATGTGACTCTTTATCTTTCTAGCTGTATATATTCTGTCCTCTCTGCACAGACTCTCACTCTGGAGTCGTAGTGGGCTTCACTAAAACACACACATCACGCTGTGGTACATAGTGACATGGCCTTGCTTTCCAGTGCATCAAACACTTTGTTGTTATTTTCACTTACTATGACTGAAGCTCAGCATGATTAATTATTCCCTCCAGAGAATATATATTTTCCATTTTCACATTTATTGGTTTGAGGTGGATTTGTTTTTCTCACTAGATAGAAGTCATCAGGCATTTTAATATTTGGGGTCAAGAAGCGTTTGTGTAATAGCTGAGGCGGAGTGTGACGGTTCAGGGCTGTGGCATCAAAGGCCCGTTTGAAAAGCTGATTATTTATGTGTTGCTTTCAGTGGGAGGCCACTTTTCCCCTGACCTTGTTTCTGTGTAAACTCAACAACTGCGTTTTTTGTTTGAGCTCACAGGTAAAGTAAAAATCATTTCACATGACCTTGCTCATTCTGAGGCGTGATGACGGACACACCGCCGCCCAGTATTTGAGCATTTTGTTGTCCCTACAGTTTATTAGTGCTTTTACACGTTTTAAAGCGTGTCTGCATGTGTGGGTGTGCTGTTTTTTCCACTCATTTTGCTTTTTTGTGTGACCACCCTTTTAAACATGTATTTTTAATTGATGTTTTTTAGAATTTATTATTTTTTCCATTATTGGTTACATTCCCAATATTTCAGCTGCAGAAATGAGTAGATTTTTTTTTGTTGCCGTTCCTTAAAAGCAATAAATACCAGCAGACCTCGAATAATCAAAATATTTTGTCCTTTGAAGGTGCAAAGTGGAGTCTGATATAACATTTGCTTTTAGCCTGATGCTCAAACAGTGAACGCAGCTCTATTCACCAAACATTTGAAATGTTTCTTCTCTCTCTTCTTATCTCAACACCCTCCCTTCTCTGGCTGTACAGAGTGCAAGTTCCACTGCACCAATGGGAATTGTTTGCGTCTGGGCTCGCTGATCTGCAACCAGCTGAATAACTGTGGGGACAACAGCGATGAGGAGAACTGCCCTGTGGTCACCCAGCACCCTCCACCAGGCATCTTCAGCTGTGAGTTCTGCAGGATGCTGCTCCACCACTACCTCCCACTATCAGACAACACAAACTGATACAGACTCACACCTTCAAACACTCCCCTCTCTTTCCTCTCTGCTGTTTCACTTCTGCTCTGCCTGGGGTCTCTTTGTTGATCTCAGTTTGCAGATATGAGATGGATGCTGAGGTTCCACATGAAGGATGCTTTTTTTGCTATCTGTTTTGGGTGTGGTACTAAAAACCACCTTTCCATGAGATGTCATGAGTTTCCAGGGTAGATTTTCTTGCGTTGAACTTGTGGCACATGGATTCAAAATGTTTTGAGTGCAGCATCAGGACCATATTTATAACCCAAAATATGTTGGGATGCTGTTTAAAACACAAATAAAAGCAGAATGCAGTCATTTTGCAAATCAAACACATGGTTCTTTAAAAGTAGCCTGTTTAGTAATGTCCTTGATGAGGTAAAACATCAAATATTGTCTCTGTACTGTTTTTAATTGACTATATGACAAAAAGGATTAGTAAATGATCATATTCTGTTTTGTGTATGTTTTACACAGCGACACAGCTTTTTTGGGATTGGGGTTGGACACAAGTTTGGATTATAAACCCTCATCATGTGTTAACCAAAAAAATTATAACCATTATATTTATAATAGAGTCACATAGAGTCACATGATCATCTGAGACATTAAGATGTTGAGTTATCATTATTAATGTATACACAAGGCAGAAATATACATAAAAAACACAGTTCATATGCAGTTGGAAGTAAAGTTATTCAGCCCGCATTATATTTTAGGTTTATTGGCAAAATCTACTATTTATCAGCTGTTTGCAATAAACAAATCACAACAGGTTAAATAGATCAATACAACAGATACTTTCAGTGTTTTTCCCAAATATAAAATAAAATGCTACTTTTACTGAGTAGCATTTAGTCTCTAAATGATTCAACCCTTAATCACAAGCATCTCTAGTACCCGAGGAATCTTTGCCCATTCCTCATGGACAAAGGCCTCCAGTGCTGGAATATTCATGGGTTTACGTGCAGCAACCACCTTCTTGAAATCCCACCAGAGATTTTCTATGGGATTCAATCAAAGCAAAGCAGCCCTGTGTCTTATGTGGATGGTTCTGAGCTACTGGAGCCGACTCTTCTTATGTTTTTGGGTTGGCAGCGGTGAACATCTTGGAGTTCAAACATGGAGCCCTTAAATAAAATTAGGCCTTACCAGAAAAAAACTTTTGGACTCTACAGCTAAAGTAAGTCTATGAAGGTTGGCTCAGTGTTTGAACAACATCTGATTGTACATTTTTAGTTTAGTTAGTTTGAGTTTATTAAGTTTATTTACATCAGGGACCCTGTGCAAGAGAAGATGCTTTGCACCAGATTTAGCTACTAGCTAATTTCCATCTGCAGTCCCTGGGCAGGTGATCAAGAACATTCATACACAAACCACAACACACTACACAAAAAACACAGTACAAACACTAAAAATACATCATTGTAAAATATTTTTAAAAAGTTGTCATGATTTAAAATTAATGTTGACAAGACTGATAACTTAAAATCCATTTCTTAACCTCACGTGAGAAAATATGGAAGTCAGCGCAGTTTTTCAGACTGACGGGAAGCTTATGTGTCTGTGTCTCTTATGAAGGATGATATTTAGGAGGTTGAATCATTTTCCATCAGCAGCCATTAAATGTAGCATGTTGAATGAATGAATGAATGTGGAAAGAACACCTTAAAATCAGTTGTATTGACCTGTTTAAACTATTGTTTGATCTTGTTATTGCAAACAGCTGATAAATAGTATATTTTGCCAGTAAACTTATATACAATGGGGCATTGAATCATTTTGCTTGTCATGTTCTGGGCTGAGGCAATAAATTGAAGTGCTTTTCCATTGAATTTCTGCATTACTTAGCCTGTTGAAGATGATTCGTCCATCTGTTGTCCTGTTGGCTGCTGAAAGAACAGCTGCTTCTGAGGTCAGATTCTGTGACGATTGAGCCCTTTGGTAGTGTTTACCTGCCACTGTTCATCTTTTGCATATGATGTATGTATTTCCAGCTAAGCTCAAATTAAGCTTGTCAGCTTCTGCACAGGGGCTGTCCTCATGCAGCCAAAGTCCATACAACTGCTGGACACGTGTGTGTATGCAGTCACCCAGCAGAGGGTGGACAGAACCACATGCACGTCTTCTCTTTCCTTTGGAGCTTATCCATCACTTTAAGCCCAGTAACTAAAGTAACACTCAGCAGAATGGTGGATGACTGATGCCAGAGAAGGCTGCTCATATCCCGTCTCCCATCAGCCACCAATCATGACCACAGTCCTCCCTGACTTGAGTATAGTTACCTATGTCTCTGTCTTCACAATGTGGCACTCAGCATTTGTTGTTTAAGGAGTAAATTAAATGCACCCATCTGTGCACCCTGGGAAGTGTTGGTTTTAAAATGAGGTATGGTTGCATTGATAACTTGAGGCAGCAGAATGTGAAATAAAGCTGCTCTAAAGTCAATGGGCCAATGCTTTTCCTGGTATTTAAAGGGAGCATCAGAGGCCGGTTCAAAACCCACACACACTCGCATCACCTGCCTGAACAATTATTTTTTGCTGATTATAGACTCACACCTGTGTGGACATTTCTCTGCACCTGCACTGGTGCCTCAGGAGGCATTACAGTTTCACTGGATGGATGGACTGTGTGACCTTTTGAATTCATTAACAGAACATGAGTTAACATCACATCCTGTCTACGGGTCACAGAATTTAAATAATTAATGAAGTTTAGCTGCTGTGCCTTCTGCGTAAATGGCACAGAAAGCCTGATCTGAAGACTGTGATCCATGGGCATCGATACACCTTACATTATTGGTGCATTTGTCACATACACCAGACAGATGATGGAAATGTTGGGGCAGAGGGTCTACCAGCCAAAGACCACATACCTATGCCTCAGCAAGACAAGTGGGGCTGTTTTAATCATGGCTTTTAAAGGGAATGGGAAAAACATACTATAGAAATAATTAAGGGACTACAAACAACCCCTTTGTGCCTTGCACCTTACTTTGCACCCAGATTATGCTCTGTTTAATGAATCAAAGAGAGTTGGATACACCATAAATAAATGGACTCAAGAGTATGTGCTTTACATGATTTATATAGGGCCCCTAAAGGCAACATATTAAAGCCCCCATGAATGAAACCTGTGAAGAACCTGTGACTCATCGGTTTATATACTGTGGCATTTCATGTAAATTCAAAGCTAAACAACTATCATCTCCATCATATCCATCTAAAACATCCTCCTCAAAGCTTTTTACACCTTTCCTTTTCCTTGCAGTCTTTGTTTAAATCTCTTTTGCTGCTTTCATAAGCACCCACCCCACCAAGCACCTCCTCCTGCCTCCTGCTGAGCACCACCGTCCAGGGAACCAAATGAAATGTTCCCGGGACTCAACAAGATCAGTGGAAACAGAGAGAGAGAGAGAGAGACACACAGGGAGAGTGAGATGGAGGGAGAGATGCAGAGACAGAGAGAGAGAGAGAGAGGGTGAAGGACACCAATGGGCTATGATGGCTGACTGCCAGTTCACTTTAATGTGCTGCGGCGCTCTCTTTCAACAACTTTTAGGAGGAGAGGGAAAACTTTTTACAGCAGCACTTTCATCCTCGGCTGTCTGTGTCTTTGTGTCTGGTGGGTTCCTTACCTTCCCCTCCATCTCTTCCTCTCACCCCTTCCTCCCCCATTCGCTCCTTCTCCTCCCTACTTAAAGTGTGCTTCACCCCTCAATCCTAAAATGTATTCCACTTGTTTCTCTCTCTGGCCACCCTTCTTTTCCACAACAAGGCACTAGAAAGGCAGCTTTTTCTATTTTGGGAGGAAAGGGTGGAGGCCATTGGGGTTGGGGGTGCACTCATTTCCAATGGATAGAATCCTGAGCCGGGTACTTAAAATATTTAGCTGTCTAGAACGAATGTTAATGTGTCTGCTGCCAACGTCATGGGAAAGCTGTACAATGACTGCAATTTTCTGAACCAGTGTACATTTTCTGGTGATGCCTGAGAGACACAGATGGAGAGAGGAACGGGTGAAGGGAGGGAAGGAGGGAGAAAAGAGAGGAATAGATTGCCAAAAATAGTGTCAGGGGAATGAGAAGAGTGTAGACAGACTCAGAGGGAGGCGAGAGAAAAGGGGGAGTCAGAAAACAGTGGGCCTGACAGAGGTGTGGACGTGGTGAGGGGATGGGAGAAGGAGAAGGAGAAAGAGAGGAAGAGGGAAGAAAAGAGGAGAGGGAGAAAATGTTTCTCTTCTAATGGAGTTGGCCATCTTGTTGCAGCCGCTGGCTGTTGCTGTGACGGTGGCAGGCAGATGGATCATGAATACTGTCTAGACACACTGCAGCCTGACGCTCCCTGCACCTCCTCTCCTCTCCTCTCCTCTCCTCTCCTCTCCTTTTCCTGCAGTGACTGGTCAGTTGTGAGTCTGTATATTAAATATGTCCTCAGTGGGATCGATCACAAGTGGACAAGTGTGAACACACCTAAGATACATCGAGGGCACATTTGATATCCGATCACTCAGACCACATTCAGAGGTGGTCCAGGCCACATGTAGCCACAGCAGTGTGAACACTAATGCAGCATTGAAGGACCGCCTACTCATCTCTCCTCCTCTGTCAAACATCAGGAAGCTACAACAGATGTAATAGATTACATTCTGTCTGATCTCCAAGTGGTTGTTTTCAGTTCAAGTTACTTGTTGGGTTCTTGTACCTGTCATTTCAACTGATCTCACCACTGATCACAGTAACCCAAACTCATTTAAAAGATAGTCAGGAGAAACTTTATGATCTTTGAAAAATGACGAGACCAAATTCTAAATCATCCATGGCTTCTTATAGATTGGACATTAAATGAAACACATGAAGGAAAAGACCCAGCCTGTGTGCTCTGTGTCTAAAGTTTATCCTACCTGCTGACATGAATCAGCTGTTTGAACACCGTTTCAACTGATTTCTCCATTTACATCAAAGTCTGAAAAGAAGACAACATTTATTGACTTTAACCTTGTCATGTTTGACAAATACAATAAAAGTAAATAATATAAATATGGGGGAGTCCCCAGACTCCCTTAAAAAAAAATCACCCAGTTTTGTGATTTGTTGTATTAGGAGAAACTTTAGAAACATGGTGAAACATCGTCTGTGACAAATTCCTCAAATGCTTGGGTCCTTCTTGTAAACCTGACAAATGTTATACATTAAGTTATTTATTTCTTTGTGTTAAAAATATTGTGTCTGTTTGTCCCAGTGACGTAAGTGTTTATTTGCTTATAGAGCGATCCAAACACTCGTATGTGGAGACACAGTATAATGCCAGGTGTGAACAGGTTCAGTGTTAAAACCGCAGGAGCACAGTTAGCATCATCCAGACCATTTTTGACAATTAAAGCTTATTTGAAAACTAGTCTATTAATGTTTGAAAGGAGAAGAATTAATTCCTCCTTTTTGAAATGAAATAATAATTTGATAATAATACAGACCATAATAAAACAGCCTTTGATTAATTCATTATGTTCTGATGCCATGGTTGTCAATTTAGCTTCTGTGTTCAGACAAAGCTTAATAGTCTTGCTTTAAATTTGCAGTTTTACAAAATTGCATACAATGCAATGTCAATGTCAATGACATGAATGATCAGACTATTATCAAGCAATAACTCAAAATCACGACAATATTCTAAGAATGAATATTGGAGGTTTCACAAAATATTAATAGAATCAGATTTGTGATAAATAATCATCGGCTAAATGGGTAAAGGCAAATATTGGAACAGCAAGAGCAGTCTAAGAGAATGACATCACTCTACTGAAAATCTGCAGAATAAAATGTGATGTAATGCCTGTTTTCATCTCCTGCTGTTGTGTGAATATTGGCACATTAAGATAAAATAGGAGGTTATGTTTTCACCCCTGTCCGTTTGTTTGTTGCAGGATTAACAGACGTGTTGGATTGTTTGGCTTTGGCTGACGTATCGTCTCTAGTGAGGGCCACTGCTCTGTGTAATCAAACCATTGCAGAAGAAGAAGGACAGAACTGAACGGTGTGATTAAATCAAACAAATCAAGCCTCAAACGATGAAGGATCATGTGATGGAAATGTGGCATTTAAAATGTGTGTTTCATTCATTTGAAGAAATGTACGGCCTCCTCATCACTGCTGCCAGTCGTTATCTCTAGAGTGGAAGATGAATTAAGTCACATGCTCCTGTCGTGATTAATTGGCTTCGTCCATTTTCATAGCACTTTTGTCGTATTTTTCTTTTTTTTGATGCACTATAACCTTTTCATCTCAGCCCAACATGAAAATGTTATTTGGAATGTCTAGATTTTTTTAAAGACTTTTTTTTATCTGCAAATCTCCAAATAGCAGGGAAGACCATCTTTGAAGGAGTCATGGCTGTCACCATTTAACCCTTAAAGATCATTTGAGGAAGAGTGGGTGTTTCATGACACATCGAGGAGTGAAAGCTACACGTGTCTGTTTCACTTTAGCCAGGCTTGTGTTGGCTCTCTTACCCTGTTAGTCTCTGCTGAAGTGTGAGGAGGGTACAGGGAGGGAGACCAGAGGACGGTTTGGATCGATGGTCAACTCTAGCTTAGCCATTGATCCCAGTCCAGTGTGAACGGCACTTCAATAGCATCTAGCATCTAGCAAACCCTCGAGCTCGCTGATTGATTCTGTTTGTCTTGGAGAGTCATAACTCTGCGAAGGCTCATTATTGACTACTCCTCTGTCCCAGACTGTCTGAGTGCCTGAGACAGGGCTCTTGTGTATCACTGATAGCTTCAACATGTTTTTTCTAATGCCATAAAGTTGCTTTTTCTCTCAAGACACACAATTTCTGAATCTAAGAAGTTTAAGGTCAATACTGTGTTGGCAGCAAAGCGCCCAACTTTGTGGTAGGAGGGAAGGTTGTCCCTGCTTCTTATTTCTCCTCTGGGTATTAGCTAAGATTCTGTCCAATGATTTTTGTTTTTTTATGTTAATCTGTCTAGGAGTTCAGTCTGTCAGCAGCTGCTAATTTATGCAGCGATCAAGGTGAGGTGTGCAACTTTGTCATACATTTTCATCAAATACTGAAAAGAATTTAATTCATAGTAAAATTAAGAATTACAAGAAATTTAAATACATCCTCTGTCAATTCAGCACATTTGGTTTTGGTGTCCTCAGTCTTTTCTGTATTTGAGATACCGTGATCCTACATTATTTTGGATGTCATAAATGAATGTGTTGAGGGTTGAATCGAAAGGGTAAAACAAGAATTAAATGCATTCCACTTGGTTCCATTCTGTTCCTCTAAGTGAGCGTAATGATGAGAACTTTACTCACTGTGCTCAGTGTGTCGGAGTACATTAAAAAGCTCTATGTAAAGCTGATATAGTATTACTATCATAACTTGAATGGCTCTCTGTAGAGCACACATCTCCACCAAGGCCAAACAATCATACACGTCTGTCTAGCTTTTAGCACAGTGGCTAAGAAAAGATCATCCTCTACAGATACATGCCAATAAGGAGAAGTGAATGAAGTTAAGATAATTGTTTATTGCAGCAGGTGATATGTGATAATTAGTCTGTCAGACTGTCTTAGACTCTTAATTCGACTCTTTGATTGTGATCAAACTGCATCTGAACTGAGCAGCAGCAAGATAAATCCCCCAGTGGAATCCAGACCCTGGTGGTGGTGGTGGCTGATGACTCTGCTGAGACTGGTGAGGGTGTAGTTGGTGGATCTGAGATGACTGGGCGATGTTGGGGGGCTTAGGGTCTCCTTAATAGCAACATAAAAGAACTAGAGGAACAGAGAGGATCATGTTTATAACAATAGCCACAAGATGATAGGCTAACAGTGCAAGTGTGTCACTGTGCTGTTTGGTAGATGTGACTAGCTGATATCTCAACTGGCAGCCTTGGACTATGACAACAGGAACTTCAGACTGAACATGTGTGAGAGGTTTGAATGACACAGTGGTATGAGAAATAAGCTATGGCAAAAGAATGCAAAGGGAGAGATTATTATCTTTATCTACACTATACACACTCATAACATAAATATCACCATAAATATTTATGTCACAATGTATAGATTATTTCCTGAGACATTAAACAAAATGTTGAAGCTATACTAAAGAAATTAATTTAAAACAATCCTGCTTCCCTCCCTTTATCAGCACCAAAATGTTTTTATCCATCCAGGAATTTTTTGCATGAACAAACAAACCAACCAACCCAAACAAACACACAAACACGACAACACAACATCCTTGGCTTTGGTAATTATTACTTAAAATCTGCGTTCATTCATGTTCAACCACTTTTCGGGCAGCAGAACAAGATTAAATCAGAACACCGACAGATTAACTCCTTCTAAAGTTATGGGATAGCAGACTATTACCTTCTTACACATTGAGCAAATATGGCACAACATCTCTTTACCTTCATTTGCTCTCTTTTTAGCTTTACTTTGCTCTTCACGACCAATCAAGCAAATACTGTGCTACTTGTGGTGCTGAATATCAATGCAAGTCTTGAAAGAGCATAGTTAGCTTAACACTCTTAAGAGTGTGAGCAATGTGAAAGTTTGAAGAAATGGATTTTTATCACAATAAAAATGGATGAGATAAGGTCCAGATCCATGCTTCTACCTCACAGTGGAGGGCCAGGGTTATTTGTCTCAAGTTAATGAACACTTGGTGGTGTCTGAAGTCTATGTTTTGATGAAAAGAACCCAAATCAATTTGAACCATTCAAATTTTTCTTGCTTCTTTTGCATCATTGTTGAAGTTCCTTTTAAGACCTTCATGTTGTCTGGCTCTGTGACCAACAGATTAGATCAGTTTTATGTTAGTCAAGACCTGGAGTGGTGGCATCCTTTATTCAGCTGGTTTGTGCAGACACCACATTATTTCATGTTTTAGCCTTGAGTGGGTGCAGCCGTATGCCGTGATCAAAGCTGAAGCTGCTTCAGACATTATTAGATCCAGGACACTGGCCATTTATGTTGCATTATTGACTATCATAGTTTTCATATCTGCTCTCCCTCCAGACTTAAAAGCATCCGAGGAACATATCTTCAGCATTCTCCATGTCAGCGTTTCTCAATCACCACCCTTTAAAAGTTTCCAGAATCTTAAGTCTGAAATCTATTTCTGAACCTCCACTCTGCATCCCTCTGATGGCCAACGCACACATTCTCACACATGGTAAGTGTTTATTGAGAGAGAAGGGGAATGTGACTTACTATCAGTGGGAAACCTGAGATGATGCACACAACCACTTTATTCTAGCAGGAATGGATGCTCCTGGTCCACAGCCCTCAGTTTGCATAACGTAAGTTATTGAAACTCCTCCACCTCTAATGATATCCAAAACCTGTCCAAAACCATGTCTTAAAATGTATTTCTAGTGTTCCATCCTCCCTGATCTCTGCATGTGGCTCCTGTACCAGCAGTGGCAAGTCTTCCTCTGACTTTGACACATTTCATCATCACTTTACCCATGTTGGTTGTGTTGATTTGTCAAGCTAATAAAATACTCCACATCCTTGCTGGCTGGTGACGGTTGATTTGTTGTCAGGTGTCTTTAAGTTTGCTGTGAGCCATTTCTTGGTTTGACAATTTCATCCCACATACCAGGCACATAGTGAGAGAGCATGATGGATCCCTGGTGAAGGTGAAACCATTCGACAAGTAGCCGACATTGTCCTGTCTTTTCTTTGTCTTGCTGCTGGCCTCTATACCCTCCCTGCTGAGCGACCACTGGATGATGAAGTCGATGGCTCAGACTCAGAGTTATCAGATTTTTGAGCCTCTCTTTTCCAAACCTGTTATATATTAGCCTCAAACAATGCTCTCGTAATGCATTACATGTTATTGATCATTTTAGTAGGTGGTATTATGCTGACCATACGCCTGGTAACCAGTCATATGAGTCATAAGTTGATGATGTGCTAATGATCTGCATGTTAATCCTATCATGTCAGCGACATCAGCTTCTCTGGTTGAGGAAGACGGCTCTATGTCAGTATTTCCTCCCTGCTCTTCATCACTCAGTCTAATCTCATGGTTAAACAAACCTCCGGTCAGCTGCCTTCTCTCCTCCTCCTCCTCTCTGTTTTCATCTTCTCTTTTCCTCTTTTTCCCCTCATTTATCTCTTAATCTCTCATCCTTTCTGCCTCCCATTTCCCCTCTTTATTTCTTTTCAGTTTTGACCCTGAAGCCCATGTTGGAGGCCTTGCTGTGTAATTATGGTGTCAACATGGCAGAGTCCCACTCTGTGCAGCTGTTTTCATTGCCAGGACTTGATCTGCACCACAACTCTGAGGTCCATTAGGCAGCAAATGAATATAGCTGCAGGATGCTGTTAATTGAATGGAACCGTTGAGTTTAGGCTTCATGGCAGAGACAAGGATGATGAGATGATCATTGCTGTGATAAGATAGTGGTGACCACAGGCAGGCCTTGTGAATATCTCTCTGTGGGTGTAACTGTGAATGTGACTTGAGCTTCTATGGAAGTCCATCAGAATTTTAATCACACTTTAAATCACAAAAAAAGTAAAATCCTGATCTTGAAATGTCTCAAACGTGCACATTTCTTAAGGAAGACATAGTATTGCATATTTAGATGCTGCCTCCAGCAGCACTGCTAGTCAAGTCAACTTTATTTATAAAGCCCAAAATCACACATCACAGTGCCTCAGTGGGGTTTACGATCTGTAAAGTGTATGACACCCACTGTCCTGAGACTCTGGAGGAACCCTCTCCCCCCAAAGAAACATTTAACAGAGAAAGAAATGGAAGAAGCCTCAGGACGAGCCACAGAGCAGGGATCCCTCTACCAGGCTGTGTAATAGATGTCACATGTTCCGAAAAGACAGCTTGGCACTAATGACATTTGTGGAACATGAAGATAATTAAATATATGCAAAGAATGTGGATCCAGGAGTTTGCAACATCATCAGTTTAGACCATCGGCTAACGAGATGCTAGTCAACAACATCCATTAAACAGCATGTTGAGCTAACTAGCATGTTGTCAGTGTGCAGCCTACGCCAACAAACACATCATCGTCATCCTCGTATAACCCTCCTGTGTTTGTAGTGTCCAGCCATAAAGGTTTATTGTGAAACTTTTGCAGGAAGGGTTGAGATTTACTGACAGCTTAACACCAAACGAGGAGGATGACACCCCACCGGGTGTGTGTCCTCAAAGTCAGGAACTGACCCAGTCTCCTTCTGACTGTTCGCTGACCTGGTTTTAACTCACTCGTCTCATTTGCATGTCAATGTAAAAAGGAAATAACTGTTTTATTATAGAAAATGTAACATAATTCTTCACACCTTAGTTGTGATTTTTCACACAATTTCCCTGTTTTCTACATTTCCTGTCTTACAGCTTGGAACTGCTGCAATATGCAGTGATCCATGTGTGGTGTTTAGATTTTCATACCACAGCAACATATTCTGGTATTTCAGAATTATATTACACTTCAGTCATTTATCAGTAGTTAATCTGCATGGTTTGAAGTTTAGTTACAAATATCTTGTGTCTCTGAGACAGAGAGAGAGATGGGAGGGATTTCCAGCTCATTAATATTTATAATAGTGAAGTTGTCCAGCAGACTGTTTCCAGAATCACTCTGAGAAAACACAAAGTAAAGCACTGGATAAACATGCTCACCAGGGCCTTGCTGTAGTTGCTGTTTTTATTTGCTGTTTTGTTACCTTTCAGCCTCTCTCGGTGTCTCCCTCCCTGTCCCCCTAAACCTGACGGCAGTCTTTGAAGCCTGTTTGATGTGTTTGTTCAGGTCAAAGATGAGGAGGGTTCGTTTGTAAGTCTGCCAGACCAATCAAAGCAGTGTGGTCAACTCCAAAGGCAACCCTCCTTTGGGGACGTTTACACGACATCCGTTTCACCCAAAAACGGTAAACCTGTGTTTCCTTTTGGCCGTCTGTTTACACGAGAACGCTGTTTTGGGGGCCTGAAAATGCTAACTTTTGAAAACAGGTTTCAGAGTGTAATCTTTTACAGACACCACTGTGGCGTCGTCGTGTAAACGGGCAAAACGCAACTCCTCTGAAAACAATGTCACAACCCCGCTTTGCGCATACCTGTTACAGTTCCAGCCTTATTCGTGTAAACGAACAGAACACTATGGCCAGAAAAACAACAAAAAAATAATTTTGGATTGTCTGGTTTTGTTTGTGCTGAAGACCTTTGAGTTTATTAACGCTCCTTCAGTGTAGATTTGCTGCTCCACCACTGCGATCTTATTCTGTGGTGTTTATTTTGAAAGGTTACACCACCAACGACGGCCCTGATATACATACTGCAGCGTTTTCAGTCGTTTTTGTGGATCTGTGTGTACGGGGATCATTTTCAAACGTCATATGAACGCAGAACTTTTTCAAAACGCGAAGAAAAAAACGTCTCAGTTTTCAGCAAAAACGTTGTCGTGTAAAGGTGGCCTTAGTTACAGAGGGGTGACCTGGCAGAGATGACTGAAGCGATCACTGAATACTTTTTGGATATTCATGAAGGTTTACAATATGAGATGTGGTTGCTTTATTTTATTTTGTGACAGACTTGTCAGTGTTTGACTGTCTAGAGGGTTGAATGCACTTTAAAACTCAGTAGACCGTATATGTCCACAACAATCCTGCATTGTTAAGCTCACCTGACTCATGCCCCACCTCTCCAGAGTTTTGTAGAAATCTTCTCTGTAGTCTATGTATATAATATGTATAATAAGGCAAAATATCACCTGATCTCGCAGTGTTAAAGAACGTGGGAACAACAATCCTGTATATGCTTCCGTATCCAGATCTACACCAACATTTAATGGATTCTTTCCTGGCCCATGCCCCATCCTTCCACCAAGATTCATGAAAATCCATCCAGCAATTTTTGCATAAACCTGACAAACAAACAAACAAACAAACAAGTAATGATGCACATCTAAACAAAGCTAACTAAGAAAAAATAGTCCAATGTTTCTTGAATGTCATTTATTGTTGAAGTTATTGGAGGATTTTGAGAGTGTTCTCAAGGTAAAACACAAAACCACAGTGTACGACTTTTTACATATAGTCAGCATTAAAGAGACTCTACTAATCTCTCCCATGAAGATTAGTCAAGTACCTCCCAGCCTGTGCAGACTGTCCTCTGAGGCTCCGATGGAAGCTTTCTAAAAAAAAGTGAGCTTTTACCTTTTAACAGAGTTGCATCATGAAAGTTTTACAGTGCTGATGTGGACTTTTTGGAGCTTAGAACATTCTAGAAAAAAAACAGGCATTATATGTCAGCTTCTGATGCTTGATTTTAAGGAAGATTTGAAAAGTCTTGTCCCCGACTTAATGAAACAGCAGTGCTAAAACACTTAAAGTTTCCTGTTAATTTGATGCAATTTTCCATCAAAAATTGGGTCACAGAATTTCTATGACAGCAAATAAGATAAATATAATAAAACCCCACAAGCCCGTCGTTGTAAATTTACATGAAAATACACTTCACTAACTCATAATAAATGCATGATTCATTTATTGTTCCTCATAATGTCATACTGCGTTTGAAGCTCTGAATACGAACATGAATAATGGCCAGCAAACAATGAGCTCTGTGTGATTTTTCATGTCTTGTCACCCCAGTGATCGTCAACAGATCAGTGCTGACTGGTTGTCGGGGTTGTCGTTTTTATTCCACCCTCATACATGAAGCGTCACGCGGTGATCCCTGCTGATTGGTTGACATCTTCTGCAGCTGTAGCCTCACTGGAGCCATGATTCCTGCCTTAATGTTCATGTACCGTCACAGGACTGCATAGGTTTCCAGAATATGTTATGTGCTTTACTTTGGATGTGAGGGTGTCAAGGAAGGTGAGAAAATGAGACATAAAACATTCGAGTTGCAGGTGAAGCTGAAATCATTGCCCCGGGACACAGATGAAGGATCAAATCCTTCTCCCTCATAACCTCTGAGTCCCGTCTCTATGGCGGCCTAGCTGTAGTGCTGATTGTTTTTGTTTTTTTCTTCCTGGGTTTGGAATTCAAAGATTCTTTGCAGAAATTGGAGGAACAGTCTCCAGTGATAGCTGCTGCAGATTGTATGCGGGTCTGCTTTGGTGAGAAAACACTCCTCTGCTGTGTTTTCCTTTCAGCATAGTTTACATTCCTGCATAGAAGTAGGATGGAGGATTTCATCTCCTGTAAGAAAACAACATGTGTTGTGATGTTACAGTCCGGCCGGCCCCTCCTGAGTCATTAGTATGCATAACAGGCACACTCCGGTGAACAGGTCGAGGTTGGAGGTCAAGGGTGAGTGGAGCTAATGCTTTCATGCTCTTGATTCGGCTCCTCTCGGGTGTAATACCCGCCTGTCAATTTGTTTGAGGTGCGGATTTACATAATGAATTTATATTAGCCAGTGTTCTCTACACACTCCCTTCTTCTCTCCCCTCTCTCTCTCTTTCTCTCTCTTAGTGTTGAAAGTACTTCCCTCGCTGTCTCCCTCTCTCACTCCACTTCCCCTCGCTCTCTCCACCTCCCATCATCCTCCTCTCATCAAGTTTACCAAGTGCCCAGAGAGCAGAGTGTTTAAATGCAAACGAGCCTCATTTCCAAACTGACGCCACAGCCCAAGTATGCCTCGCATACAACAGCCCCGCTGAGAGGCTCCGACAAGAGATGGATGGATGGAGATGATGGAAAGAGAGAAAGTGAGTGATGGAAATGGAGAGAGGAGTGGGGATTCTTGGAAGTCATGTGTGAGAGTGAAATAGGATGCAGAGCAGCAGGGTGGTGGAGCTCGTAGCTGTCGGGCACTTCTGACATTCCTACCAGAGAATAGGTGATTAGAAAAAAACTGTTTTGTGGCATAATTACACTTTTTTCATCTATGCATCAGGATGTGAAAAAGTTCATCACAAGGCTGAACATTTTGTTTTTGGCATGGCAGTAGGGTTATGAGCACAAAGGCTGCATCGAGAC
>CM075190.1:6315000-6340000 GCA_037577475.1 Chaunax sp. Z400 | reverse complement strand
TATGGATGGAGTACAAAAACTAAAAGCCTCATACTGGAACATTACGTATGAATTATTTATGGACTAACAATGTGGTAACAGAAGTTGAAAATTTGGAATTCTGGAAACTGACAAGCTTTTATGCTAACAAGGGAAAACAAGCCCTCGAGGATGCTTCTCCTCGTCTTTCCTTCAGACTGGTGCTCAGGCCTCGATTTTAACTGGATGCCATTCAACGCTGGAACTGTGTGTGGAAGCAGAGTGATAATTATAACTGTCTAACACCTCTGGGCTCCCAGACTGGGAGGCCTCACAGAACACCAGTCAGTGTGTGTGTGTGTGTGTGTGTGTGTGTGTGTGTGTGTGTGTGTGTGGCATATTTCCATCTGCATCCTCCACCGTCTCATTGCCGTAGAGAGAAATGGAGTCCCCACTGACACCAGTGAACTACACAGTGTTAATCCCCCCCCCACACCCTTCTCCCTCTCTATCACTCCCTCCCTCTCACCCCCACCCTCTCTCTTTCTTTCCCTCTCCCTCTCTCTCAACTCAACAAACACTTGCGATGCTAAGCATGTGCGTGTGGCATGTGAATCAAAAGCCACTTTCGCTGCATCCTGCGGAGTTTGCAATGACGAAGTGACGAAGTTAGGGGAAGATGGAGAGATATGACACTGTGTTGCTATGTTTTTGCATCAAGCAGTGAACCCCCTAGTGTGAAAACACATTTGTCATACATGCCATGGCTGGTTTCTGCACTCTGCAGCGTGTTTGTCTGTGAGAGTGTGTGTCCTTTTGTTGAGAATCCTCGGTCTATCAGATCTGAAGGTGACAGACGGTGTGTGATATTCGATTGGTTTCTGTGTCAGTGAACTGTTACTTCTATGTAGGAAGTGAACCGGTTTGTCTCTGCTGACCAACAGGGTTCATTGTCAGTGATGGCCTGCTGCATTATTGCAGCAGACAGTCGTTTTCTAACGTTGTAAAGATTTTATTGATCTAGCAGCATATCCTGCTTTACAGTCACCTTCTGCTGACTTTAAACTAAAGTTTTCTTTGGTTTGCCACTGAGCAGCTCCACAGCAGCAAATATGAATAAAAGATAACTCCAGTTTATAAAAACAAAGGTCTTATTTTCATAGGTTTGGCCCCCATTTGTAGGCCTTATAATGACAATGTAATGTCCAAAGAAACAACGGGCACATGGGTACATGACCACATCACTACAAGAAAATCTGACAGGGAAAGGAGCATGATACATTAATAACACCGGCGTTTTATCAGCATGAAATCCCTTTAAATGAGTAGTTTGACATTGTTTTGAAATGTGCATGTTCATGTCCCCTCAGTGGATTAAACACTCATAATGTGATGCTTTAGAGGTTGTTTGTTACCTTCCAGTAGATCCAGGCCAGCTGTTTCCTCCTGACCCCAGCATCAACAAATTAAAAGACAGAAAACATCATTAATTTGATTTTAATTGATGTACTCTGTGATGTGACGCCGCTATGAGCAGGATGACATCATTTGTCTCAGCCAAACTGTTCTAAATCAAATATAATTTTTAAGTTTGGTTTAAACACAAAAATCGCTTGGTTAGTTTGAGGTAAAGACTGTGGTTTGGATTTAAATCCGTACTTTGTTAGGATTAAACATGGCGGGCAAACTGACGACTTCATTAAGGTACAGTATACTGATATAAAATGATGAATTTATTACTTTCAATTCTAGGAATTGAATGGGGACTACAAATAGGGGCTCTGTGACCCATATTAAGTTGGCCAAGATTCATAGACAGTCTCATTAACTTTAATGTATTCTAGAGGAGGGTGCCACTGGAGTAGAGTGCAGTAGAGTACAAACTGTAGAGCGCTTTACAAAATTCTGCCACTGGGTGCATCATTGGAGACAGATTTTAACTTTAAATCCATGTTTCATGTATTCATTATCTTGTAAAATGTCTTTCTGTTAAGTGTTTTTCTTTTGGATGCTGAAACGTTTAACCTGCATTGATGTGAAGAGGATATATTGTGTATCTTCTAATGACACTTGTCATTAGAAGGTGTTTCGGCATTCAAGCCATCAGATCTGACTCCCTCACTCAGTTGACCAAGCTAAGGTTGGCTAGCCGACCAGCTGTCTACTATAAATCCGATCTCTTAGTCCGTTTGCTTCCTCTGCAGCCTCCATCTGTGCAGCATGGACTCTGCAGAAGGACTGTCCCTGCAAGGCCCCTCCAACAGGAAAAAATGTCACCCTCCAGCCTTGACTGTGGCAGTCGCTGATTATTTGTATTTACTCCTATTCCATTTGAAGGCCTGCTCCATTTATTCCTCCTATAGGACAGATGTTTCTGCTTAAAAGAATGTTGAAGTAGATAAAAACGGAAGAGATAATCAATAAAAAGTGTCAAAGGGATGAAGGATGCAAGATATGGTGTAAAATGGGAAATAAAGTGCAATGCTTCACTAATGGCTGGCATCCAAACTACATGGCTGGGTTGAATATGTGTGGAGGAGCAGCAGAGGGACTGTAAAGAATTGAATCCAATAAAATTCATAATGTATCAAAGATGTGGGGCATTCTGAGGTTTCTATGTGAAAATATGAATGAGAAGATGAGAGTTGAAAAATGCTTAAAAACACAGAGGATGTTCGAGTCCTATCCAAACTATTCCTTCAGGTCATTTTGTCAGAGGCGTCTGATGCTGTTTGTCAGGAGGAATGGTGACCAGTGTGTCTGTTTGACATTTTCTGCTCAGGTTTTTATCAGAATTTCAAACTAGCAACCTCAGAGCAGACACAGCAGCTTCCTCTGCAGCTCTGAAGGAGATCTGCTGCATTGCAGCACAACATTAGTGTCTCAGTGTGCAGGATGCCAGATAATGTTTTCATGTTTTCTGGCAGATGAAAGACAATTAAATGTATTGTAAATGAATTTCCAAGCAGCTTCAGTGAAGTCCAGCGTTAACAGCAGACCAGAGGGACCAACAGGAGTAGATTCATCTGCTGATTAGTAACGATGAATGACATTATAAAATAAATAACTTTTCGGAATGCTTTCCAACAGAAATTTTCCTTTTTACTTGATTTCCCTTCTATGTCAAAAACTTGGAAGATTAAAGTCGGCATTGAAGTTTTTATTAACCAATTTAGTTCTTCAAGCTGTCCAATATGTACATTTGTGGGATACTGCAATAGGTTGTAATAGTGGAAGCATTCCAGGCTGCTTCTTGAAATGGGATGAAATTGGATTCAAAGACACAATAAAATATCAACATAGGAATTATTAACTACTTGGTGAACTTTGTGGAAAACGTGGAGGCGAAAGAGCCAGATAATTCCCTCAGAGCGAAAAGAAGAACGAATGTTCGACGTAAGCGCCGCCTTTGACACTATTGATCACTCCATCCTTTTAGACAGATTACATAGATATGTGGGTGTTTCAGGTAAAACCTTCCAGTGGTTCACATCATATTTACTCATCACATTTTGTTGTGTCCATTGGAAACCATTCATCATCCCCTGCCCCTCTGTTATACGGAGTGCCTCAAGGCTCAGCTCTAGGTCCAATCCTATTTTCCCATCTACATGCTTCCCCTTGGCCAGATAATAAATCGCTTCGCTTGTATATCCTATCAATGTTACGCCGATGATACTCAGCTATATACTGTATGTCCATAAAAATGAATAATTACTTTAACATAAATACTCTCCATGAATGTTTAGCCACCATAAAGGACTGGATGGCACAGAATTACCTACAACTTAATTCTGAGAAAACAGAGCTCCTCATTATCGGCCCAGACAATACAACTACAGACATTCTAAGGTCATCTGTCCACTTGCTCCGCTGGCTAAACCTTATGCTAAAAAAACCTCAGTGTCACATTTGACCCTCATCTAAATTTTGATCACCATGTTAATAAACTGGTTAAATCCTGCTACTTTCAGCTAAGAAACATTGCCAAAATAAAACCTCTACTTTCAACCCCTGACCTTCACACCTTCATTTTTTCCACATCTCAATTTCTGCAATTCACTTTTTACCTGCCTGAGAAAAACCACTCTGGCACGACTACAGCTGGTCCAGAATGCAGCCGCTAGACTCTTAACTTAACCCTAACCCTATCACCCCAGTTTTAGCCTCACTGCACTGGCTGCCTGTCAAGTATAGGATAGATTTTAAGATACTCCTAATAACCTACAAGGCTCTCCATGGCCTTGCTCCAGCGTACATCTCTGAGCTGCTGAGTCTGTTGACTCTTTTGAAAAACTGCTGCTTTGTGTGTGTTTTTATGTGTTGTAATGTGTTCTGACACAATGTGGTGTCTTATCCTCTTCTCTCTTCATGTCTTCCTATTAACTAAGCTCTTTTTGTAAAGCACTTTGTAACTTCGGTTTTGAAAGGTGCTATAGAAATTAAGTTTTACTCACTTATTTCTTTTCTTAATATGGTTTGATTATGATTTTGTAAACACCATTCACCTCTTTGAAGAGATATGCCTGGATTTCTTTCCACTAGTGGTCTCTTAACTGAAGGTATTTGTAGAATTCATGCTTTCCCAGATCATATTTTTCTTGCAAATGTTGGTCAGCCCTCCTTCCTCTTCAAAGACACACCAAACCATGATTCCTTTTGCTGCCCAATGCATGGATCTTTGGTCATATTGGGCTGGTTTGAAATTTTTATTATATGCTACCAATTTTATCATTGTTGTGTTGTGTTGTTGTGATAGTCTGTCATTTTTAAGTTTCTCCTTATCTCTTTATTTGCTGTCATAGTTTGCATTGAGGGTTTAAGCGCTTTTTCTTCAATATCTTTTCACTTTGCTCCAAAGTCTGGCTTGCACCAACAGTACAGAGGTCTTAGTTGTGCAGCATAAAAATAATCCTTTAATTGCAGTGGCACCATTCCACTTTCACCTTTGGATAGCTAGAGTTTCGTATCTGACCCTTGGTCAGAGTTTCTTTTATGTTTCTGTATGTTCTGGTTTACTTTTTTGTGATTTGTTTCATACATTTCAGGAAGGTCTTGAGTAATTGTTGCATGCAAATATTTAATAGATCTTAAATTCCACTTGCATTTAAAAGATTTCTAAATTTCTTTTGATGTGGAATAATTGATTGTAAGAATTATTTGGAAATCTTTATCCAATATCTTGAAAGATGGCTGTGTGTTTCAAGGAGCTTCATCATTATGAGAAGCGTTTGGCTTCTTAAGGAAGACATCATAAGCAAAAAGTCCAATTTTGTGATCTGTTCCTTTAATAGTGACACCTTTACTTTCTTTGTTTTGACGAACTGCTTGCACCAAGGGCTCGATAAAAATAGAGGGAGGGCTGGTGATAAGCAGCACCCTTGTCTGGTGGATCATATTTTTATTCTTGCTGAGGGCGTCTTTTAAACTGTTTTAATCAGCTGTATTGATTTATTGTTGAATCTCAGAAGTTCAAGTTCTAGATATAAAAATCTCCAATTGACACAATCAAATGTCTTTTAAGCATTGATGCTCACTACAACAGTACTTTGTTTGTTCTTTCGTGGTTGTTTTATGATATAAAGAGTTGTCCTGATGTTGTCCTGATGTTGTCCTGATGTTGTCTTGAGTTTGACGACTTCTTATAAAGCCTGTTTGATCTTCATCGATTAGTTCTACCAAGAATGTTTTTACAAACCCATTTCCAAAAAAGTTGGGATACTGTGTAAAATGTAAATAAAAACTATGATTTGTAAATCATTGAAACCCCATATGTAATTGAAAATAGCACAAAAACAACACTACAAATGTTGAAACAGAAAAATTTAATTGTTTTTAAAATTCTATCCTCATTTAGAATTCGAGGCCAGCAACACGTTTCTAAAAGGTTGGGACAGGGTCATGTTTACCACTGGGTTGCATCACCTCTGTAAGTGTTTGGGGCCTGAGGAGACCAATTGCTGTCATTTTGAAAGTGGAATGTTTTCCATTCTTGCCTGATGTAGGATTTCAGCTGCTCAAGAGTTTGGGGTCTCCATTGTTATATTTGATGTTTCATAATGCACCAAAC
This sequence comes from Chaunax sp. Z400, assembly GCA_037577475.1. NCBI lineage: Eukaryota > Metazoa > Chordata > Actinopteri > Lophiiformes > Chaunacidae > Chaunax > Chaunax sp. Z400. Next base: position 6,333,972 of record CM075190.1, on the reverse strand, counting down.
ATTTTCAATGGATGACAAGTTGGGACTGCAAGCAGTCCAGTTAGAGATAATCAACATATAATTTGTACTATATGTTTACATTGGTCTATAGCTTGAATATTCCTCATTATTCTTGCCTGATTTGTGCATAACTGTGATTATTGCGTCCATGTTAGTGCTGTTTTGTTTTTTCAGCACTGGTATTAACTCCTCCTTAAACATCTTGGACCATTCTGCAGGGAAGCCATTGCTTCCTGGAGATTTATTAATTTCTAATGACTTTATTCCTTCATTTATCTCTTTGTTAATGATAATGTCTGTTAATTTATCATTTTTAAAGATACTGATTGATGGTAAATTCAATTTTTTTTAAAGGGATCTAATTTCGTCATTATCTACTGTTGGTTGTTTTGTGTATGATTTTTTTGATAAAATCTGTGAAATACTGTTTCTATCTCTTCTGGGTTATAGATGATCTCATTAATGAATGGGTTTTTAATGTTATCTATGGTAACCTGTGGTTTTCTTACATGTTTTACAAAATGTTTTGTCGACCTTTGGCCTATTTCATAATATTTATTTTTTCTCTTTGTTCTAATGATATATCACCAATTTTCTTTTAGTGTATTTGATATGTATACCTCCTGATGGTTTGTGTTTTGGTTGTTCTTTCCTGTTCAACCTTTTCAAGCAGTTCTTAAATCTCTCCAATTTAGTTTGTCAATAATCTGGATTTTGCTGCTAGTTTTCCTCATGCAACCATCAATGCATCCCAGTCGTTGGGTCAACTTTTCCAGTGTTTTTTCCATCTGTATACCGATTTATTTTCTCCTGTTCTCTACCAATCTCTTGTTGTTAACAGTGAGCCGCATTAGGCCTCCAAATTCTTTGTCTTTTTCTGGCATTCAGATTTTTAAATATACAGCTTTATGGTCTCAAATATCTGCGCCTCCAATCCTGCACTCGTCTACTCGATATCAATCAGCCATATTCATAAAGAAATAATCTATCCTCCAGTGGACCTTATGGATTGGTGAATAAAGGGTTAAGACTCCTCCATATATCAATTATACTCATTTCTTCAAACAACGGCTTTTAAGATTTTGTCAGATGTTTTTTTTGTTTGTCCTCAAACTTGTGTCTAGACTGTGATTCATGACTATGTTGAAGTTTCCCCCACAGATTAAAAGCCCTCAGTTTCTGTTGCTACATCATTAAACAGAGATTTGAAGAAGTACTTATCACTCTCCGGAGGGGTGTATACATTTATGAGAGTGATGGATTCATTTCACCACAATACCCCTTCCCTCTTTCTCCTTGATTTCTTTTCCTATAATACATTTCATTTGTCAGACATTAATGTTACGGCCGTTCTTTTTCACCCTTGGTTACATGAACTTTAGTATGTATTCTTAAAGCCACGTCTTTTTAATTTTTCATGCACAGTTTGAGCTAAGTATGAATGGGATTTCTACCTTTTCCTTCTTCACTTTCGTTATGGTTTCGCTCTCTTTACTGGTGTATTTAAGACGGTTACATGCCATGGAGTTTACTCATTTTCTGTAGGTGTTTTCCTAAGTAGTTATGAGCTAAACATCTCTAAACCAAATTACAAACAATGTAAACTAAATTAACACTATTTCAAGCTAAAATCAGCTTGTCAGCAGGGCCTCTCTGTTGAAGGTGCGGCAGAAAGTGTCTCTGTTGAATTTCATGTTACATTTTCTTTTTTTGTGAGTACTGAGCAATTACTATGCAGAGATTGTTCTTGTTGATCTCATCAGGTGACGTGTGTACACTCGTTCATGCTGGTTTACCTTCCTGGGTGTGTGCTAACACTTTTAGCTTAGAGGCTACACTAAAGAGTTCAGCTTAAAAAGTTGTATAAATTAAATTCAAATTCAGAAAACACAGAAAATTCAAATCAAAGTGGGATTTTAGGATGAGGTGTATGGTATACATTTTTGGGTTTTTTCCCAATTTTTTTTTATTTTTTATGAAAACAGATCTCAATCTTCCTCAGTTGTTGAGGAGGATGCAGCAACGCTGTTTTTGCTGTGAAGCTCCAGAAATGTTTTGTAGACTAAAAAGCTTCACCTGCCTCTCCATCAGTACCGGGGTGAGTAGGTTGATAAGATAATGACTGGACTTTAATTTCTGGGTGAACTGCTCTTTTATATTTTAAAGAATAAATCCAAACAGTACTGCTAAATGAAGATGTTCGAGGTCAGAGGTGTGTGTTTCTTGACAACACACTGACTGCTGGGAGCTTTGGGTGCGGCTGAGACACACAACGGCTTCTTTGCATAAACAGATACAGAGAAAAAGAGAGAGCGGAAGAAAGTAAATAGAGGGGAGTGTCGAAAAATAAAGGGATAAAGAGGCTGCATTCATGTGCTGTAAACTGGTGTGGTTGGGTTCTAATTATAGACTGGACAAGGTTTAAAGAGCAAGCATGCTATCATCATCTGCTGTGCAGAGCTCAAACCCACACTACTGTAAACTATACGTGCAGCAATTACACACACATGCAGAGTGATGTCACACACACACACACACACACACACACACACACACACACACACACACACACACACACACACACACACACACACACACACACACACACACACACACACACACACATCCTGACAAACACCATTCATCATCATAATTAAAAAGAACAGGATGTACAAGTAAGAAATGAGACAAAGTCTCCTCTAATGTCATTGTGGAGAGAGAAGGGAGTTCCACCAGACATAACACTGTCACCTCCCTTTGTCTCTCTCCCTCACACCCTCTACATCACTCGCTCCCGTCTTCTTTCTTTGTCTTTCTCCCTCTCTTTCCCCTTCTCTTTGAGTTGTCCTTTTTTGGACAGAGTTGCGCTGCCCTTTTCAAAGTTATCTCGAACGCCTCCAGCTCCCATTAGTATTCAGCTTAACAGTGCCTCTCTTTGTTTCAAGGAGAATTTGCTAACTCTTGGCGTACATTTTGCAACAAGACGCTGGCAAATGGTCTACAGCCCAGACAAAATGATTCACCTGGATACCTCTCTCTCCTCTCTTTTCTTCTTTCTCTCTCTTTTTTTCAACCTCTGATCCACCCTCACCCCTGTCCCCTGTCCTCAGTGGGTGATGTTATTAATCGATGTGGTGGAGGTTGTTGCCTTCCTGACCTGCTTTTGAAATCTAAATTAGATTTTGGTCTATTCTGGCAGGCAGGCAATATAACGATCTGTATCTACCCGCATTTAGCCCAACCATGGGATGTTTCATTCTCTGTAATGCTTAATGTTTGTCTTACACACACACACACACACACATACACAAACTCTGGAATGTGTATAATCATGTGATACAAAGACAGAGATCTAACCAACTCCTGTTCTTGGAATTTCATCACATTTCCTTATGCACATCCATCACACACACACACACACACACACACAGACACACACTATTATCTGTCCATCCATCATACTCGGTCAGTAATCCTGCTGAATTTTTCATGTCCTGATTCCTTCACCTGTTGAGAACCAACTGTCTGCATGTCAGGAAAATATCCAATATTTACTCATGTTAGTGTGTGTGTGTGTGCAGACAGTTTACATGTAGGCTTTTTGTCATCAAAATCAGCAGGCAGTTGGGTGCTCTCACACACACACTCTCTCTCTCTGTCTCACTCTCTCTCTCTCTCTCTCTCTCACTCTCTCTCTGACACACACACTCTCTCTCTCTGTCTCACTCTCTCTCTCTCTCTCTCACTCTCTCTCTCTCTCTCACACACACACTCTCTCTCTCTCTCTCTCTGTCTCACTCTCTCTCTCTCTCTCTCACACTCTCTCTCTCTCTCTCTCTCTCTCTCTCTGTCTCACTCTCTCTCTCTCTCTCTCTCTCTCTCTCTCTCTCTCTCTCCCCTACCTGACTGTGAGCTGGAGAATCGATGTGAGGGCAGGTCCAACCTGTGATGCTCTCAGATAATCTCTGAGATGTGTGTCTGCCTGAGGTGCTTTCCGTATCTGTAAATATTTTTTGATGGATTTGCAGCATCCTGAAACTTCTGTTCCAGTTTTTTTTTTAAGCACACAGACTTTCAGGCAGACAAGCACAGACAGAAACACAGACGGTACAGTATTGATGATGACTATCTGTAGGAAGGTAAAGAAAAGGGTCAGCATGAGGTCCTTGAAAAAGGCTGGAAAAGTTTTGATTTGTCTATGTTTAAACCCAAAAAGGGATTAAAATGTCTGCTATCGTAACCAGATGACTTATTTTTTCAACATACAGTGACTGGTCCAAATCCAGGAAGCATCAACGTCAATGTTTGGTTTCTCTCTCTTGAATCTGTAGATTTGTTATTAACACAGTTTTTCAAAATTCTCAAAACATGAAGTTGCATTTTCCTGTAGGCTTTTTATGTGTGGAGAGTGGTTCTAATTGATGACTTGCAAAGTCAACCTTTCCAGTATTAGATTGTTAATACAGTATATCACAAATATATCTGTCTGCAAGGTGGAAGGTCATAAACTAGAATGACACACAGTAGAGTGTATAACAATCCTACACTGTCCATGTCTGACCCCTGCTCCACCTGTCCACAAAGTTTTATGCAAATTAGTTCATAAATGTTTGAATGTTGAATGAAATAACTATTCCTGGATCCGTCCCTTCAACCGGACCAGCACCAAATTCTACCAAGTTCAATAGTTTTTTAGTAATCCTGCTGATATGCCAACCAAACAGTGGAGACTGGTAGGAACATAACCTCCTTGGTGGAAGTCAAAATTAATCATCCCCTAATTTTACCATATATTAGCCCAGTTCTTCTACCTGGCTTATCTATTCCAGCCTCATTAATTAGTGGTCTTTTAGGCGGTTTTCACACTTCCCTTGTTGTGTCCTGACGTTCAGACTTTTCAGTTTGATCCGGATCAAAATTGCAGGTGGGAAACCTCCCCGGACCAAGGTCCGGATCAAAAGACCTGTTTGGTCTTTTGGACCAATTACAGGAAGTTAAAGCAGGTTACTGTTGCCAATAAACAAAAGAAGAAGAAAATCAAAGGATAGAAGTAAAAAATGAGCTGTGGTAACACACGGGGAGAGGAAGAGATGATGTATTTATAGTGATACGGTCCGATGAAGAAATCAAAAGTCAACTGGAAAAAACACATTTTCCCTACACAGGATAAGGGGTTACAGAAAATTAATAAATGAAAGAATGCGGCAGCAGAATGTAAAGGTGCGCGATGCCATCAATAAAGGTGGTGCATCTACAAATAAGACCAATTTTCTTTTTCATGATGACCTAGACAGGATTCTGGACAATCAATCATCAAGTATAGGGAGAAGCAGCCCACATAGATGATGAGGATGTAAAACTAAGCGCACCAAAAGTATTATACCTGAACCTTGGTTGGGACCTTGGTCCGGCCTTTCAGGTGTGAAAACGCCCTTAAACTGATCTTCAACCTTAATGATGGAGGATGTTATCTTAAATAATAACAATGCAATCCAACCTGAGTAAAATGTTACAACTAAGAGGAGGACTGAGACGACTGGGTGAGAGTTGATCATATGATTAAAGCTGTGATTGGCTGGACTGGCTACACACAGTGAAGCTGAGGAACTACCTTTAATCCCTGAAAATCTTTTTCTATAACTTTAAATATTCACAACTAAATGAGCAACAACCAAAAAAGTGCTAAGAAAACAATAACCATCCTCAGTTATTATTTATTTAGAGGGTGGGTGTGGTTTGATCAGATTTGATTGATCAACACAACCCACCAACTTTCATCAGATTGAAGTGTTGCTAAATCCTGATTGGTGAATGGTATGTGACACATTTTTCCTTCTTCGAGTCAGTAGAGCACAAAAAATAAAACACAGAACAGTTTGTGGGTTCGTCATAAAAAGAAGATGACTGAGAAAATTAAGGGATTTATTGTCTTCAGTTTAGCAATAAATGCTGCTTGTGTACTTTGTCCATAATTTATCATACAGACTCACATTTGACAAATATTTAGCAGCTGTTTCAACTCAGCCCACGTTTCTGGTTCCATTAATCTTAAAACAATTAGAAACTTTATTTTATTTTGCTCAGACCATGCCATACATTTGAACTTTTTAAGTGTACAGATTTGATTTGATTTAAAGAGGTTACTTTCCCACTGGAACCTCAGTCGTACTGAATGGATAAACTTCTGGCTACCTTTAGTAGAGGAAACTACAAAACTGTGAATAAAACAAGCTCTTATCTCGGCACATGGACATTATCTTGTGGCCAGGAATTGGATGTCCTGACATTTATATTGGATCTGATTTAGACGCTGTGGAATAACAAAGCCTGAAGGCATACAAAAGCCTCGACACCTGGTCGTACTTCAAGACGGGATTTGTTGGCTAAATAAAGAGATGAGCATCCCACTCATTATTCTTGTATGTGGATGGGTTGGTACAAAAATTGTTTCATTACGACTTGGAGAGCCATGTTTGCAGGAGTGTTGTTGTATGTCCGGACTGAGCATGTGCGATATCACACCTAGTACTGTATCTCATTGCCATATCCGACGCCATTAGAGCAGCTTTCTGAACATGAGAGAGTTGGTTTAACCTGCAATGAGCTTCTCGACGAGTGTGATCAGGTCTTTGAGGATTTGTTGATCAGATGCTCAACCGGGTTCCAGTTGTGTTTGCGAATAGCAGCGATTCATTTGGTTCTGTTTTCTTTATCTTTTGGCAGTCTGTAAAAAGAAAGCATTAATTTCCTGTTAAATCTGTTTGTACAGTCAGACACACAGTAGTTCTTTTTTTACACGTATCTCTTGTGGAATTCAAGCTGATCTGTAACTTCTGCCTACTGTGAACTCATGTGCATGCCCTTTATGATATACTAGGCAACAGTAAAAAGCTTTCATACAATCCTGTTCATATTAAATACCAAAGGCAAATTATGGTTGACACAGCTTTATTCACACTTTAATCATACAGAAAAATCAGTTTTGTGCAAATTATTGGTTGTTGCCTTAGTGTTTACATGTCAAAAAGTGTGGATGGTGATACAGAGAAGAACACCTCCAGTATTTATCACTAATTTACACCTCTTTAATGGATAAGATGGTTAATCTGGACTTGTAGGATGACATGTCATTCTTCCTGCAGTGCTGTGACAAGTTGTTCATGTGTTGCTGGAGCAGGATCTCTCTGTCTCACCCGGTGATCCAGAACATCCCACAGATGCTCTATTGGGTCGGTAACTCGGTAACAGATAGCTGTCAGTGTACCGGATGTGGAAAAGGTCTGACCGTCATCCATTAGCAATGGCTCCCCACATCATGATATCACCACCAAAACGGTCCACTTCCTGGATGTATGCTGCAGGATAGCGTTCCCCACGGTGATGATACAAACGCCTACAACCATCAGCTCTGTGCAAGTTAAGTCTGGACTTGTCACTAAATGTGATCTGCCTCCACTGTGCAATGAGCCATAACATCTGTAACATCTGTGCTACACATGTCTGCAGAGTTCAGACCATCAGCATCATCAGCATCCCGACGGCCTGGTCATATAAGTTTTGTTGAAGCCGTGACATCATCAGTTGTTTCAGTAGGACATTAATTAGACCTGGTAAATTATTGCCTTGACCAGGTGTTTTCAATCATGCACAAAAAAATCTCACCAACATCATCGTTTACTCTGAAATGCACCAATGACTGTTATTTCTATGTTATGACTAAATGATGGTTATTCATGTTTTGGTTTTGAGTACTTAAAATAGTCATTTTTTAAAGTTGCTTAGTACACATTAGCTATTGGTTTGAATGGTAAAAGTAGTCTTTACCATCCCAAATGACTTATTTGTTCATGTTCATCTTGAAAAAAAATGTAGGTCATGATCCTGCTTACTGCGCTTTTTCAGGTTTGGGCCTAAGGACTTCAAACCAGCTTTGAACAAGAGTAAAATCCAAGCTTGAAGGAAATTATCGGCAATCAAATCGAGCTAACTCAGTCCTGTACAGTGTGTACATAGAGAAGTGTGAACAGTGACAAAGACGACTGTTACAGAGCTGCCATCTGTGACACATCAGCCCAGTGGTGTCACACTTTACCATCTGAAACGTTTGACAACAGGACTCCACCGTCTGTGCTGTTCAACATTGTCGCTGTTATACTGTAATGTACAGAACGTACAGCTGTCAGCTGCAGCAGAAGGCTGCGCTGGTATGAGATGCTGCAACTAGCTCAATTAAATACACACAGCAACCATCAAAAGCAATTATACAAGCTTAATTTCTTTGTTCTTACACATCTCCTCACAAAATCCTAATTTCATGTGCTATTAACATCACCATAGAGACTGAACACAGTGTTCTGTGATTCTTCTTCTCTCCTAATTACTCAACAAACATAAACAACATGAAACAAGTGCTACAGACGAAACTTTGTCTTGTTTGTTTATTGGCACTGTGTGTTCCTCCATCTCCCTGTGTGTTACACCTTAGTGACAGTGGCGTGGGCGGCGACAGCGTGCGGTTTCCACGGTGACAGACTGATGATTATGGGCTGTGGGACGCCATCATCTCCTTTTTACGGTCCAGATGTTCATCAGAGAGACTGACTGAGATGGGAAGGGCAAGAGGGTGTGTGTGTGTGTGTGTGTGTGTGTCTTTGTGGGAACGTCCTCACTTGTTTGACTTTGCATTTTACGTTTGTGTGTGTGTGTGTGTGTGTGTGTGTGTGTGTGTGTGTGTGTGTGTGTGTGTGTGTGTGTGTGTGTGTGTGTATGCACCTTTCATTTTCTGTGTGTGAGCGGATGTGTGTGGCAGCAGCTGCATGCCAAAAAGAGTGCTGATGAGCAGGGAAAGAGTTGCTGACTGAGATACAGAGCTTCATGGTTTGGAGCAGAAAATGCAGTGTGATACAAATACACACCTACACGCACTACATTTATGGCTCTCACAAGAGTTGACAGTCCAACATGCAACAGGGTACACATACACCATCATCATTACCAGTACAATACAGCTGTAGAAATCCAGAGGACAGGAGAGAGATGCTCATCCAGGGCTCTTCAGTTATTACTGTACATTAGCTGTCATTAAGCTTTACTACCAGCACCAAGTGATTTGTGGAGTGTTATTGCCCCAGGTTTCGCCTCTCAGGCTACATATAATCTACTGCTTTACTCTCTGAACTGTGGAATTGTACCTGCAGCCTGAGAGCAAGACCTACAGGCATTATTCAGGGTTGGGAAAATGCTGCAAAATCCGCTTCGAGGTTATAAGTTTAAAAATGTATGTTATTATTTATCATCAGTATTATCCTAAAAATATAAAGCCCAAGATAAGGCAGCTCATTTTAGTGATTAAGAATAAAATATTGATCTAGTATGAAGTGTATTGAAAGTGTATTAATAATACTTGAATTAAAATGCACACACATACCTCTGATGTCACACCTGTTCCCCTTCTGAGGCAGATCAATCATGCTGACAGTAGGGAAGCAATTTACTGCCTGCTTTTATGATTGTCTGACAACGTGGCTGCATCTGGTCTGACTGTATGTCTGGACAAGAGTCAGCTATCATGCATTCTGCAGCGAAATGTTTTACACCCCTGTCTCTGGGAAACCTGAACGGTAACATGCTTTTTGTGTTCTGCTCTCGTCACTCCCAATTAAGGGCCAGCTGACAACCAATCAAAATCACGTAGCACTGATGATCAGAGCCCAAAACATAACAAACAAAAGTCCTTTAATCCCTAAACTTACCTACCAAAAACAAAGATAAAACAAAATACAGCCAGCTAACCTCAGAAAAACACGAGAAAACTTATATCAAATAAAAAGGGCTTCTCTGTACAAACCTGCTACAGAGTGTTTCTATTTACAGCCATTTACAATAAAGGTAAGAGTTACCAAACACGGACAAGTTTAGCTACACAAATCAGAATCACCATTAAACCTGTGTACACACTTAACGTACCACTACTCAAAATACACGTCCAATCAGTTGCTCAGATCTTGGTCACCTGCCCAATCAGATCTTTGATCCTCCAATCAGCTGCTAGGATAGGTGTCACCTGCCCAGCCAGCGAGACACCACCTGCAACTAATTTCCTAGATCTAATCTGCTGCAGTGATGAGGGGAGGAGAGAGAGCTGCTATACATAAGATAATGATCAATGATGAAAAGTAACACAATGAACAAGGTCATAACCGAACCAACACGATGTTGACTCATATGCAGTTACAACAGCAGCATGTTCAGCCAGTCCAACTGGAGCCCGGGTGTCAGCTGTAGCCTCTTGGTCTGAAATATACAGTTAATGATGAAGAGCTTTCAACCTTCATCCTTTTACTTTATCTAACACGCTTCTCTTCGTCCTTTGAGAACAGTTTACGCTTTATTTTTTAATTCCTTGTTAACCGCAAATGTTTCCTTTGCTTTTTCATGTCAAGACATTTGACTGGCTTTCTTATCAAAAATTGAATCTGGCACAGAATGTTTTTATCTACACCCGCCAGCCTGCTGCACTTACTTTCCTGTAATGCACAAGAAAGAGACACCATATGATATCATACATGCTGCTGTCTCCAAGCTCCACTTTGATCAGGATAACAACTCCGAGAGCGAAAATGTCATTTATCAAAACATGCTTACTGCTGTGATGAGCGTAAATGTCACCCTTCAACCATCACTCATCTTCCAATTGAGTTATACTGCCCACAAATCTGCTTTAATTTCAGTGCATTGAATTATCAGAGCTGCATCTCTGGCATATACGGGAGGGAGGTTAGGAAACACAAACAGATAATCACAGCCCAACAAAAGGACCACATGTTCATGGGAAAAGCAGATTGCTTTTCGGCCACTGTAACTAAGTGCCTATTATTCAGCCTAACAAAATGCATATCAGGAAAACTGCAGCCTGACCAGCTTATTTGCCTCAAGTGCTGCTGCTGAGACACTCTGAAAGCCAAATGAGAGAAAATGGCCTGGGCTCGTGGTCTGAAATAGTACGGAAAAAAGAGGGGGGAAAGTCTCTCTCTGAATGCAGTTCTGTTTTATTGTCAATTAAATTGAAGTGCAGCACAAGAGGAGGAAGAGTTTGAAATGCAGAGAGGCAGAGGAAAGGCAGGAAGAAGGGAGAGATAAGGGTTGAAGGCTTAGAGACAGGAAGAGAGCAGAATGAGGAGGAAGCATGGAGGCAGAGAAAGTGGCGGGGCGATGCTGAATCAGAGAGTAGGGAGAGATGCTGAGATAAGTACCGCAAAGAGGAAGTGGGACTGTCAAGATAAAGATTAAGAAGCCGGCTCCACGTTTCGAAGAACGACGGAGGAGGGAAGGAGAGCAAATAGACCAATGGACAGAGGGAAAGACAGATAGAAAGAACGAGAGAGGCCAAGGAAGTGTGTTCAGGGTGCCAGCCGGAGGAAGTGCCAGTGGTCGCTATGGGAACCAGCAGGGCCTGAAAAAGGAGTTCAGCCAACAAGGCCAAACTGACATTGTTCACTATTTGTAACCTTTTGGTATTTTTTACCAGGTCCAGGACGCTTTTTTTCCCTTCATTGAATCTCACTTGTGTGAGAGATTAGTGGTGTGAGAAAAGGAGCATGTAGGACACACAACCTGCAGCTCACTTAGTGGATGATTGCTCTGACATTTTAAGGACATATGGCAGAAGCCGGCGGTGTCGCAGTAGGTCAACGACTGGAGTGTTAAAGGGTCAGCTCACTTCACTACTTACTAAAACGGTGGCATTTAGGCTGCACTGGTATCCATTGTACAAATCCTCCCAGCATGCATGTATTCTGACACACTGATGCTGGCAGCGGAGCACTGTGGTCAGACTATAGAGTCTCTAGTAGAAGGTGGAAAATGCTTCTGCAGGGTCAGACTACAGGACATTTAAACAGCAAAATGTCACCTAAAACATGCAAACACTGGTAGATTTTAAACTAATGGCACATCACACACAACAGGATATTATCACAGGAGGAGGAATGCACCTCCTCCTGTGATCTCATTAAGATTTTACTGTTCTCCTTTGTCTTAGCTGGTACATTGTTTAAAGCTTGTAATCATCTTACTACTCATGTCTCTGACTCCATATTAATGTCACCGCATAGATGATTTCAGCGATTCATTTGATGAGTACAAAGTTATGATTAATGATCAGAATGATGCATTAAATTAAATTAATCAAACTGTTCCAAATAATTAAGGCTGGATGGGGCAAAGGAAAGGTCAAATACTGTGGATGGTTATATAGAGTACATTCATCAGTTATGTCATTGATGCTATACTGTCTCCATTTATTACAGATACTTACAGAAGTGACATCAACACAAATTTATTACATCAGTCCAATGATCTGTAAGTGCAAAAGGGACATTTGAATCAATAATTAAAGGACCGGTTCACAAACATTTTTTACTCGCCCCATTAAACATTAAACATAACCCACATGAAATGACTCCATACAGCTCATTAGGTGTGATCCAGGTCTCTATGGGCCCTGAGATCCCAACTTGACTGAAACCTTTTTTCACCTGTAATCATCACTGTAGCGTCTAGACTAGAGGAAATTAATGCACTCCCATCTGAGGAGGGTACACAAGCTCAAATGTGTGTACATATGCCGCTAGACGAGATCAACGAGAACTTGTGATCACTGCATAACTCAGTGTTTACCTGCTTTACCCAGAATTCACCTCACACACAGCAGAGAGAGCTCTGCTGAAGTTAGCTTTCAGCAGAAATAACATTGAGGACCCAAATGCAGACTCAAAACGAGGACAGGTAATTTGCAATTCAGAGGTTTGGATAACCAAAAATTCAAACTCAACAGGAAAACAGAGTCAAACGGATGATGACATCAGCAAAAGTCCATCAGCAAAAAACTCAAGTTCATAAAACAGAAAATCCAACATATAAGTATCACATAAGTAATAAAGTCATACACAGAGAAAAACTTACAAAAACATGGAGGAGCTCGAAGGAAACAGGAGGGAGAGCGCTGAACGTATGGAGAGTATACACATGACAAAACAACAACAACAACAACACAACATGACGCGATGATCTGGCAAACACACAGACTAAATACAGAGGGGTAAGGAGGGGAGACAGGGAACAGGAGAGGACCGGACACATGGGTGAAATCAATAGACAGTCTAAAGCAGGGAAAAACAGGGTGAGGGAAGATATACTTTCAAAATAAAACAGGAAATAAATTGAAAACCCAGGACCATGACAGAAGGTGTGCACTAACACTTTTAGATTACGGACCAAGATTTCATCTTGAAAATGGTGTAAATTATTTTTAAATTATCTCTGGAGACCTGGATTACGCCATACGAGCTGTATTGAGACATTCTATGTTTTCTTTCAGGTATTTTAACCACATTTTAGCTCCAGAAATTTACTGTGGAATAAAAATCTTCAACAGACTTTCCATCAGAAGGGGAGCATATAGATTTCAGCCCCTTTTACACAAAGCAGTCCTTTTCCGCCTATACTGCACCTCACCGTCCTTTTTTAAACGCTGCATGTGTAATGAGGGAGGCAGCGGAGGACGTAACACCACCGGATCTTAGGACACACTGGCTGTGTCATGTTTTGATGACGTAATATGTGTGCAAACTACAACCGGAAGATTTCAAAAGCAGCTAGTAGTGTTAGCAGCTAACCCACAGAAGAAGAAGAAAATCAAAATTGAGGAGACGACACACACCATCTGGGAACACCTGCTCACTTTTAAAAACACACACACACAGCTGTTGTCTTGTTCTGTGTACACAAATAAAGGCGGCGTAGAGAAGGGTGCTGTGTGGTGCTATTGCGTGATCTCTGTGTAAAATGGGTTAATGGGGAAGTAGAGAGAGAATGAGACGCTCTTGAAAGCTGTGACTTGTCCTGTTCAGATTCAGACAGCAGTCAGACGCCTCCCAGCAGTGCAGCATGACACAGCTACTGAGTCTCAGCAGACACACACACACACACACACACACACACACACTCTTCATCATCATCCAGCCCAGTGCCTTCCAGCCGGAAGTAGGACGAATGAAAGAGAAAGAGAACAAGAGAGAAGTAAAAGAAGCGAAAGGAGAAAGGAGACGACAGATGAAAGAATGAGCGAATTAAAGAGTGAACAAAACAAAAATGCAGATTAACAGACACACAGATCTGATAGAGGCAGCACATTGCGTGATTTGTTCTCCAGTGCACTCGTGGTGCAGATGGAGTTGCCGAGTGTGTTTTGGAAACTAGGTCATTGTTCCTCCCACTCAGCCTGTCTGATCCGGCACATCGCCCGGCATTTTCCTTTTTCTTTTTTACCAACTAAGCACCTCTCTCGTCTCGTGGTTTTCAGGTGGAAAGCAGAGAAATGGGATTGTTAAAAGTCAAGCACTTTTTAAATGTGGCCGCACACATATCCAAAAGCACAGCTGTAGACAGACACACACCAAACCGCCGGAACAAATACTGTTACAGTGACTGGACAAAGCAGCTGACTAAATTAGAAGGAGAGTTCTCCTGAGGTATGTCCAATATGTCCAGCAGCGCTCTCCTCTCCTCCAGCGCTAATGGCTCTGCTCTAACAAATGAGCTTAGAGGCTTTTAAATATTCAGTCTCTGCATATTGACCGGCCTGAGATTGAATTATACAGTCATTTATTCATCACTCATTTCGCACAAGAAGGCGTGACGCACTGCCCTCATACCAATCTGTGAGACATGCATATGCACACACATGGCCACACACACACACACACACACTCACACACACACACACTGCGGGTAAAGCAGACAGGAAGGGCAGAGAGGCTGAAGATCTGCTATCTAGGATGAGTAATCATTGCTAACTTTGCCAACAGAGAAGCAGCGCGAGGAACGAGATGGGAGGAAGCTGGATGGGTAGGAAGGAGTGGAGGGAGAATAAAGAGCAAGAGGAAGACGAAGAGGAAGAATAGAAAAAAGGGCAGAAGAAATTATGGTGAAGGGAGCAAGAGAGAGGGAGGGATCTGGACAGGAGGGGAGGGAGTATAAAGACAGACATGAGTGGGACAAGGAGAAGAAATGTGACTCACATTCTGGAATCATTCAGGCTGACGGGCGGGGCTCCAGTCTGTCCCCTGTCCAGCCGACAGTCTGTCCCGTCTCCATGCTGTTAAACTTAGGTAGAAGCCAACAGCTCAGGGGCCTGAACTGTTCCCCAGACGCCCCCCCAGCAGCTTTTACCCTCCCTAACGAGGCCAGCTCAGGCCTGTCTTTGAGAACACAAAGCCACGAGAGACGTCCAGCTCTGTCTGATCCAGTCAGGATCAAACATCCTGCTTTGAATGCTTCAAAACTCAGTCACAACTTGAGAGCATGCTGGCATGATGTACAACACAGCGGCGTCAGGATCTAGTGTAACATTTTACATACTTTCTAAACAATGGAGTAACATGGCAGCAGCATCGTTTACCGTCCCTGTTAGATGATGGTTGGTCTCTTTCCTCTGTGTGGAGCGTAAGGACTTGTCAACACGTCACACTGCTGTTCTTTCCTGCCACCTCGCCGTCTCACTCCTTTAATGCAGAAGACGATCCGGTGCTGTTACCTCTGCGGTTCAGGGGTGGAACAATAATGACCCCGGCCTTCGTGACTTTTATGCTAAACTGTGAGGCCCGACTGTCCTGCTATGAACAGCTCCACAGAATGGGCTTTTGACATATCAGGACAGAAGCAGATATTTTTTAAGCAGCCATGTTTGTTGATCTTTTCCGAACCCTACAAATTTAACACGTGAAACGTACGAATGTCAAATGTTCGTGGTTTGCAGAAATGTACAAGGCCATCGTTTATTCTGACAACTGGGCTGTTTATTCCAACAGAGGTTGTGTGCATATATCAGAGTTCAACTTTTGTGAACACTGACATGCAAATTGTTGCACCTTTTGCTGGAGCAGGAGAACTAGCCGAGAGCATTGGTAGCCACCGAACTCACCAGGAGGAGTTGCCACCTTTTTGGCCAGGACTTAAATACATTTCACTCTTCACTGAGAATGGACTTCACTGGAGACATCTTGTGTCCAGCTTTAAAACATGTTGAATGAAAAATACTTGGATATAGAGGCTCTGCATGTGATGTCACAGTAGGCTGAAGTTAATAGGGTTACAACTACAGATGGCAAAATTGTTAATATTTATCAAGTACTGCGACATTAGTGATCGGCTTCAGGGCTGAAATGCAATAAACGCTTCTGAAATGGGAAAGGGAGCTGTTGTTCCATGTTGTTGTTTGATTGTGCAAATATGTTCAGCAACCAGGAGGGCAACAACTTCTAGGGCCTCATCCAAATGACAGCAAGACATGTGTGCCATCAGACTGGCTGCATTCAGGGTTCTCACAAATGTTTTAAAAATGAAAGAAAAAAAAAGCTTTAACATTAGTTACTGAATTGGAGCTATCAGGACACATAAACCCTATATTAATATATTCTGGAATGTTTAATTAAGAAGAAATATGTGCCATTTTAAGGATTTTAATGAGGTAATTATACTTTATGTTCAGTAAAAACCATGTCACCATGTCAGACAGACATTAGAGAGTTTTTATGTATTCCTTAATGCATGTGTGGAGGGCATCTTTAAAATTGGTCCTTCACCAGAGATTTATTAAGAAGTAATAATTTGTTGGACCTCATGGACCCTCATTGTTCCTCACTCATGTATTCATTCCTTTATTCAGTCATTCATTCAAACATTCCCTTTGTAAAAGTCACCTCTGTTATGTTAACATTTAATCAGTAAGTAGGAGGAACATAACATAACATAACATGAACATTAAGCAGATGATACTCAGCAATCATTGTGGTCATCTTTCAACCATGACTTCAAACTGGAGCGTAAATAAAAGATCCTTCCCCACGTTCATGCTAATAGGAGTGGGAATAGATGATAATAATTACATTTATTGCTCTGCACACCGGAATTACATCCATTTCTTTTATAATTAAGGTGGATCCTTTTGTTTTTTTGTGTTACCTACACACACCTTTCAGATTATGCTTCATGTGTTTAGCATAAAATGTAATTTAACTCAGTCACCTATTTAAAATGTAATGATGTCTTTCCTTCTTACATTATTATTTATTGAACCTGTTTTAAAAAAGGAGCATAAAAGTCATTTTCAGTTAGTTATTTTCACCAATTTAAAACATTTGTGAAAAAAACAAAAAACTAACTTTAGGCTTTAAGATGGAGAGTATGTTGGAGCCACAGCATTACAAACTTACATCCTTAATAACTGACTGACTATTAAAGGCCTGTTAAAGATTTTAACAACACTGGAAAAGGACTCAACAATCAACTATCCATGTCTAGAATAGTTAACATTGAGAACTCAGGCTGAGGGCGTGGTCTCTGCAGGTACAGACCTGGTGAGTCTTAACTGATTATTGAGGGATTATATTTGTATACATTGTTTTGTTTTGTTTTTAAAAGAAAAACCTGCATAGTTTAACTTTAATATGTGATACTGTGGACTGAGATGTATCCTTGCTTCATGGTTCCTTGTTTATCATGGTTTAATTCTGGAATTTAAACATATAAAACTCTGCTTTTGTATTGAAATCAGACTTGATGAATAAAGAATGTTTCAGAATATGGTAAGTTTAATACTTGAACTCATACATCATTATTATTGTTTAGCTTGATTTTTGCTAGTTTTTATATTGAAATGGAAACGTGAACAAAGTGTTTATTTACTTGGAAATTGTGACAAATGATTTGCAATTCAAAATGGGTGTTAGTTAAATTGAATTAGTTAAATGAATGAGCATATTTCCCATGTTTACGCCTCTTTGACACACTCAGAAAATAATCATGCCTAAATATTGAATTTAAGTGTTTTAATTCCATATTTAAATTTATTACAGATCAACAACAAAAGAGTCAATATTTTTAAATTAAATGAAGCTCTAGCTCAAAGTTCAGTCAGGAAGTCTATCACTTTGCAGACTTAGGCCATAGTTTATTCTCATACTATCTTGTCATTCACACCTGTCACACGTGCTCAGTCTTAATTACCTGCTTGTCATTGTCTGAGCCTGTCAATTAAAATATCAGCTGTTCTCATCAGCTGGTCACATCTATCCAAAAGCTCAGCGACACACCTTCATTGTTAGCCTATCATCTTGTTGCTGCTATTTGCGCCCTCCACCTCCCCACCACTACCCACTCCTCACAGATTCACCAACTTTATAATTTGATCAGCCTCAACAGAGTCATCAGCCGCCACCACCAGCGGTGTCTTACCATGCTTTACCTCATTCACTTGTCTCTCGTGATTGAAATAACTTGGGTGTTTTATTACAAGAGACAGAATAACTAGTATGAAGTACATTACTTTTCATGTGTTCAGTTTGCAAGGGATTGGTCCCCAGTAGCATTATATTTGAATAAGCATCACTCAAACGTTATGAAAATGGGTGTATCATATATAACAGAATAGCTTATACAGTATTATTCAAATACATTACTTTTACATGTATTTGAATCATACACATTTGAATATATAATATTCCAATAATAACTGAATAACAGATTAAGATAAGTTTGCATTAATTTAATATAATTAGTCACAAGTGCAGAAAAGACACCCTGGCTCTGTGGTCCAGTCCCCACCGTGCTGCAGTCTGCTGTGTGCCAGCCCACATTATGGGCTGATGAAGAGTCTTTATGGTGGTCTCTCCATACTAACCTGGACCTGCACCAACCGATCTCCATCCCAGTCCTGCCCCCACTGAGCCGGCGATAAAAGAACCTCTGTGCCACTTGGCTCCAGAGGGGGAAGAGATTCATTACCTGACCTGTGCTGCTGACTGGGACCCCAGTGACTCTAACGGCTCCGTAACGCTCCGACAAAGAGGAGCAGACAGATGACCAAGTGGAGAAAGAGGGGTGGGATAGATAAAATGGGGAAGAAAGGGGTGA
>CM075190.1:6282500-6310000 GCA_037577475.1 Chaunax sp. Z400 | reverse complement strand
ACCGACTGAGGACCAAGGACAGGTGGAGGCAACTCAGTGCGACATAGTTGGGACTCTGGGCTGCTGAAAACAAGACAGTCCAACAAGAATTATCCACAGAGAATATCCACAAGGAGCACATGAGGAGCAAGGAGCAGGGGGAACAGTCAGAGGAACTGACAAAGGACAGCACAAACACAGAGACTAGATATACAGGGAGATAAGGAGACAATGAAACACAGGTGGCACAGGGAAGAGGAGACAATGAGATGAAGGTGGAACCAATCAGGGATGAAGAGGCACTGGAGACAGCCAATCAGTGACAGAGGAGGATAAACAGAATAAAGGCAAGACATGGAAAACAAAACATGACATGGAGAAGACAGGTGTGTGACAATAATAGACAAGGGAGTGAACAGACACAGAAAGAGAGAAGGTACACAAGTGGAAACACAGAAGACCAAAGAGGGACAGGGGAAAGTAGATGAGAAGAAATGCTAATGGGATGTGTAAAAAAAAAGAAGAAAAAAAAAGAAGAGAGAAACATGACATGGAAAATAAGCCATCAAAATAAAACAGGAAACAGACTAAACCAAAACCATCACAGGAAAACACAACAGGGACATGTTCCTGGTCTAGTTGGTGAGGTGATGTCATTTCGCTCTTTAATAGCTAGAAATATTTGGTCAAAAAGACTTATGAAACTAAGGGCCCTATTTAAACAACTTGCATATGGTCTAAAGTTCATGGCACATGTCGAATTAGGTCGTTCCCTAAACAGCACACGATCTAAGCCACAAGAGACACAAGGAAGTTGTGTTTAGTCGTTCAATTTGTCATTGGTTAGTTTTGGGTGGAACGTGAATGAAACCAGAAGTCTGATGCACCTGCAGGTGAGAGTCTCTAAATGGGATCATTCGTTCTGGTGGGTGATGGGTGGATGAAAATGTGCCTGCAGATTCAGATGATGTCAGAGCCGATCCCTGCATCACCACTGTGTGATAACAAGCAGACAGTGTGTGGGCTGTGAGCCCTCCTATGGACGCCTCTTGCTATCTGAATAATGCACCTCAAATGGCAGGAGAAATCCTTCGTCATTACTTTGTTCATTGGTACAATCTGTCTCTGATGCTTCAAGGTAACGACACACCAGCAGTGTACCTGATCACACCTCATTTGTAGACCAGCACAACCATGAGCGCACAGATGGGTGTGAGTACTTTTGGGACTTACGCAACGTGGGTGCTGGGCGTGAAAATGAAAACTGTGTGGGTCAGAAAATAGTAATTACACTTACGCTGCACTGAAATAAAATAGAGCCTTAAGGGCTTATTTAAGATTTATGTATTATACAATATTTAATTCCAAACACACATCATGATTGGAGAACACTGGTTGCTTTACATTGCAATAAAAGAGGTATCGATTCTGTTTTCACAGCCCATGGATGTGACAAATGATAGAGTAGCTGTGGCTAAGGCTAGCTGACAAATATTGAAAGGAAAAAAGACTGAAATGTTTGTTAAACACACCTAAACCAAGTTTAGATGTCATTTTAATTCATGTGCAGTTCATTACATTACAGTTCTTAATTTGCATGAATTTTGACTTGAATTTTAAGGCAGAGCACTGAAGTCGTACTCGCTGATCAGCATCGGCTGTTTGCAAATACGCTTGAGTTACAAGCCAACGGTGTTTGCTGTGGTAACTCTCTCCACCAACCCTTCATCCTACATGACTTATTTTGTACCAATGATTTACTATTATTTGACACTATGATTAGATTTTTGTTTAATAAGACGTATGAACTCTTTATAGAAAGTCCTCATTGCTGCTCAGATTCATTGAGAGCTCCTTTAAAGAGCAGAGCCTTTTCTGACGAACCTTACAGCATAACTATTTGTTATAAGCGGTTCATTCCTTGACATCAGTGTCTCTGACTGACACATACCTTGATGCCACCTCTCTCTCACACTGACCACACTTTTTAAATCGTTACAACAAACCACGGTTGTCTTTTCCATTTCACTCACTGCATCAGTGCAAACAAGGATTAGCTGATGCATTTCTGTTTGATCTCTGCAACGACCGATGGCTGGATGCTAACGAAAGTAGAAAAAGCTAAAGCAGTAGAAGAAGAAAACAAATGTACTGAGGCATTAGGTGGCCACACAGTGCTTTCAGAGTTAAATGGTGAATGGACTGAACTTACAGGGTGCCTTTCTAGTCTGACCCATTCACACACACCCATACACCTGAAGTGAACCATTTACACAATCACACACACACAACTGGAACATCCAATGTCATTCATGTGTGCAGTTGAGTGATTCACACAATCACACACACTGGGTTGAGTATCTTGCTCAAGGACACTACGGCGCATAGACTGCAGGAGCTGGGGATGAACAGATGACCGCTGTACATCCTGAGCCACAGCTGGAAGGGTTTCAGAACAGTGTTTAGAATAGGTCAGAATAAACTGTCAGCATTGGCATCAGGGGGCGTATCATCTCAGCAGCATCACCATCATTCAGTTCAACTCTCCCTCTTATTAATGCTTGATTAACAGTAAGTATTTGGTTTTTTTTCCTTAGCCATTTTGTGTACTTTTACGTGCATCCAATATCCTTCACTTCTTGCATAAAGGCCTCTTCAGAGTTTAAAAATTTTAATTAGTTCAGTTCAGCGTGACAGAGTGAATTCCACAGCTTTGTTTGGGTACTTCGATGTTTTTTTATAATCAATGTGGAATTTCATTTAACACGTCTTTGAAAAAAGAAAAAATGAGATCTCAGTGAAAAGGAGTCCAACTTGAAACATGAAGGTGATAAAGAGGAGAGCTTCATTAGCTACTCGGAAAATAGTGAATGACAGGAATTGGATGATAGTGAA
This sequence comes from Chaunax sp. Z400, assembly GCA_037577475.1. Classification (NCBI taxonomy): domain Eukaryota; kingdom Metazoa; phylum Chordata; class Actinopteri; order Lophiiformes; family Chaunacidae; genus Chaunax; species Chaunax sp. Z400. The sequence goes on along the minus strand of CM075190.1, from coordinate 6,307,126 downwards.
AGCACACAGAAAATGAAATGATGACATGGACAGCTCTCCCAACTGCACAGACAGGCTTCCAGCAAACCAATCACTCTCTGAGGAAGCAGCCTCTCACTGGGTGTCACTGGGCAGACAACAGGCAGACACTCACAAGCACACACAATCAGAGAACTGGGATTAAATCAGCACTTAAATCATTTTCCAGGCCAATGCCAAATATCTCCAGGCCTGTGTTTCTGACTGATCTCAAAGCAGAAATTAAAGAGTAACACAATCCAGACAGATATGTTTTACATGTCTTATGTCTGCAGGAGACACACAGCAGTCCGACGTGACTTTAGCATGCAGAAAACCAGAGGACAAAGGTATTCTACTATTGACTATATGCTGGATGAGTTTTCTCCTTAAACAGGAAATTAGACCAAAAATAGCTCTGAGATAGCTTTGTTCATGTGGGTGTGTTGTTGCAGGTGCTGCTGAAAAGACTCGTCCACAAGTTTTATAATTCATCCCCAAAAAAAGCGACTGGCTTTGAACCTTGGTGTATTTTATGAGACTTTTCCCCAAACACAATAATTTCAAAAGAAAGAAAGAAAGAGAAGAGTGTCTTGTATGAGTAAATTAGAGTTAAGTGTAGAATAATCCTATAAATGTGTTACACTTCAGCAGAAACAGTATAGTAATAGACCCAAATGTAGACACAAGGGGCAGAGACAAGTTGGATGCAGTTCAAAGATTTAATAACTACAAATATCAGTTATCATAATAATATCATACTTATAAGCAATAAATGTCCATCGAGGAATATCAGAAACAAAGTCCTAAAAAACAGGTTAGAGTCCAATAACAAGAAAACACAGAGGAGCATATGAAGGAAACATGAGGGCTGAATGGTGGAACGAGTGATGAGGATAACATCCACATGAAAACGACCAACTGGCAAAGAAAAGGTCCAAAACACACAGACTCGATACAGAAAGGTAACTTACACAATCTCAACAGAGGGAAAAACCAAAAGACAGGAAGTGAAAAGTAAAAGACACGACGTGGAAAACTCAATTTTCAAAATAAAACAGGAAATGACTAATCAAATATACTGTAAAATGAAGGATTGAATTTAATCAGAAATACTGAGTTGACCTAAGTCAGTTTTTATCAACTTGTTAATAAACTCATTTTATTGGCAAACTCAGTTTACTTGAGTTTGGTTCATTTAAACAAACCAAGTACTGGGAACCTTTGCTTTTATCAGTACTTAGTCACATCCCACAATGTAACTAAGTATATTACTCTTGTACTTAAGTGCCCCACAAATTAGAGCTACTTTACTTGAATAGCCTGTTTTCTGTTCATACCACTTTCTACTTGTCCTCCACTGCTTTTCATGGTAAACAGTCCTTTTGTTATGTGAGAAAAGTTGGATAAATGGTACTTTTGTTTTGTAAAACTACTCAGGTACCAGGTATTCTACTCAGCTTCTAAAATCTTTAATTGACATTCAGATCTGTTACATGAATGCTCTTAACAGTTTTAACAAAAGCACACACCAGAATAGATTCACAAATACTTGTCTATTGTTCTGCAGTTGTCCTGTTCAATGTTGGGTAGCTGACATTTTTTGCCCTTATGAAAATAAATGTTTGATGACAGTTGAAACAACCACTGTGGTTTTGCACAATGGGTAAATAGATACTGTATGTTGGGGATAGGCGGGTGGTGTTTTCCCAGCACACTTTGAGACAATGTGTTTGAGGCTATAAGCCCAAGTAACCTGTGTTTAAATGTGTTCTGAATAATTATCAGTTAAGCAGTAATTAGTTCTTTAGAAATATTTCAATAGAAAATGATTAACACCATTGCATCATGAGTTAAGTCTCTCACACGGTTAGTGGCGTCCTGCCTGGGTGATGTAAGAGGGTGATAAATTAAAGTAGTGTGATGTGTTGTAATAACAAGAACTCCAGAGGAAAAAGCAAATAACTTTGTCAAATTCATGCTATATGAAATTTCAGCATGCTACAATACCTTTTAAGAAGTAGTTTTATTTACTTTTTTGGTAGTTTAAGTTATCACAATAACAGTAAGCAAGCTAATTTAAGTGTTATTATTTTGTTATTATTTTGGTCAAGTTTCAATACATAATTCAAACAAAAACATGCCTAACGAAAGGGAATTCCGTGGGTAGATTTGTTTTGGATTTCCTACCTGGCAGCCGTTTCCCTGCAGCTTCCCGTCTCTTATGCGCAAGCTAGCCATGCGTGTCCAGATTTCGATTTCCGTAGCTCCCATCGATCCTTCTGCTCTCCAGTATTTACCAGTTTTGCTCTCCGTTTCTTTTGATCAGATACTCGATGCCTTTTCCTAGCACTATCTGTTATTTTAGGTCATGCATGCATGTTCTCCATGTTCTCGCAGATTTAAAACTGCTGTGCATTCGCGTGGGGCCTTGCATGGCCTGGAAATCTGGGGAAGCCCTTGGGGAACACATACCGTGCCGTTCCCGAATTACAAAATGGCGCTTTGTTTACTTCTTATTTTTCGCCCTTCTCCAGCTTAAAATCAGAATTGTTCTTTGTATTCCGCTGTGCTAAAATTATGAGAGTTATATCAGGCTGTAGAATAGCATTTGTCCTACTAAAAAAGTGATGAGCACCCAAGTGATGAGTGCCCAAACTGCAACTATACAGAATGTTAATGATGCTGTAGCTCCTGTGAGATGTTGTAGGCAATCACAAGATCTGAAACAGCTGAAATATGTTGTAATGTTTTCATTCTGTCACTCAAAAACTTAACCAGGAAGCTGTATGTTTCATTTAAAATAACTTGTACATTCATTCATGTGGGACAGGATGGTTGTAAATTTATATAGGCAGAAGAAGGAGTCAGGGTCTGGATGCTGTGAAGTGGACTGGACACACAGACAACTCCAACCTGCCATGACATGCCTCCGGACAGTCAGGAGTGTGTTCCCCTTAAGAGCAACGATGTTCCTGTTAGAGAGATTTAAATATTTAGGTATCGTTTATTTCTCTTTCATGCCCAGTCACCACTAAAGGCAAAGAATATAGGAAATTCATAAAATATTCAGCATGTCTACATATTTCTGCTGTGAACCAGATCTAACGTCGTCTTCAGGTTATGGCCTGGCATGGCAGCATCTGTCAGCATTCCTCACATATGGAGATATGGATCACACAATGAGCATTTCTGCTGCTAATTTCACTCTGTCAGACATTTTATCTAGCATGAATGACACCACTGCTGACTGCTGCGTTGCTGTGCAGCCTTGCCTTTGGTTTTAGCACCTCAGCAGTGAACGCTGCAGTTACAAGCTGTTGTGGGGTGATCTGTTGACTCCCTGTAGTCCTGCTTACTACTACTGTAAAAGGAAGCTGGGGGGGGGCGCTACGGTAGCAATACAAGCTGTGAGCAGGGACACTTGCTGGCCTGGTACAAGCTGTTAACTCCCTGGTCCTGCTATAGGATGGCAGCAAGGCAGACTGAGAGGTGGTTGGCTGGGACGGTACAAGCTGTCACGGGCCGTGCTATTTACAAGCTTTACGATGGGATTGAGTCAACCTGGGAGCTAGCAAAGCTATGCGGTATGGTAGTATGTAAAATCCAAGCCGTGCAGGCAGGGTTCCGCTGGAAGCAGCTGTGTTAGTGTAGGCAGCTTTAGCTCGCTGGTTGTGCTAACATGCGTGTCGTGTAGTTCTGCCAGGATGGTAGCAGGTCTGGGGTGCTGCAACATGTTCCCACCACCATCCATCTGTCAGCCCCTGCTCCTAGCGCAGCATCCCTCACCTAATGTAATGTTTTTATTATATTCTTCAATATGGGAGCCATATCATTTTGTGCGGCGTGGCCAGGCAGAGAGGACGAGTGCTTGGAGTGTTTGGATGGCTGCAACTTGTTTGTCCATCTGTTCCAGATCTGCTCCTCTCACAGCGGGTACCTTATGTTTTAACATTCTCCAATGTATGTAAGAGATGATACATGAAACTGATGATACCTCAGCTGAGACGGCTGCTCAAGTTGTTCTCAGAGTTCTTTTCCAACATGGAAATGATATACAAACTGCTAGGACATATGTTAAATATAATGATTAGTGAATTAAAAATTCTCTTAACTGCCATGGGAGAATTTGGATACAGTCTATACTCCACCTGACAGAAACAGTACTAGAACCAACATTCCTAACTGGGCCTTTCAATAACTGCAGAATTAACTTTAGATCAGGTCGTGTTTCAACAAATGTAATGCTATGAACTCTGTGAGATGAGCAAGGCCAAGTATTTAGTTTTTGCTAGAAAACAATCTGCATCACATCTCATGCAATGAGAGTGTTCAAGTGAGAGAGGCTGAAAATGATCACGATAAGATAAAATTAACAGTGACAGTGGACGTCATAAGTGTGTAGGTAATGGGGACGAGAGGGTATGGGAGGGGCGGAGGCTCAGGGGAAGAAGATCAGCCTGATAAACATGTGACTGATGCTGATGGACACAATGTGATTATTGTTGGGTATGGAGAAAAATGTGACACGCTTGTTGTGGGATTCACTTCCTTTCTTTTATGTTTGCACACTCCCTGTGTTTGAAGCCGTTATAAGTGGTTTGTTCAACGTGACCCAAGATGGTAAACTGGTGGAAAGTGAGTCACTGTGTTAGGTTGAGTTCAGGGACATCAGGACAGCCATTGATAACAGATAGTCTTCTCTCCTGTTCCTGTCTCATACCGCCCAACTTGCTGCCAGCTGGAGCATTTACTTGTCTGGTGCAGTGCATTCAGTGCAATGTATTCTGGTTGTATTTTTTTTTTTTTTTTTTACCTTTCAAGAAAATGAGAATACCACAGCCCCTTTTGGTCGCCTGTCACTATACGTTTCAGGAGAGATTCAGAGAGTGAAGAAAGACGAGGGCTAACATGACTAAACATAGCATGAGTAAAAGCTTTATCTCATCCATGAACATTTCTGCCAGAGTCCCTTTATGTAGGTTCTTGTCAGATTTTCAAGACAAGAACACCCATGATTCCACTTTACTTATGTCTTTTCTTTTTATTGACAAGCCCCTTGCGTCAGAAACTACATACATATTTAACCAATAGTTTTCCAACAAATGTGAATGGTAAAATTATCATTTTAACCATCTGTTGTGAACATCCTTCACATTTAAAAGATTCCTGTGTTGTGATGAATTATTATGGACATTTCTGATGAAGCCACTTTGCTTTGCCATCGAGTTCACGAGTTATCATTTAGATAATAAAGATAAAATAACTGGTGCCTTTTTCCCCAGATCTCTACTTTTTTACTTTTTTGAGTAGGATGTAGTAACTGATGTCTATAAATACAAACTTTTAATGACTTCTTGTGGCTTCAGTTGCATTGAGTTTCATCCAATAATCACTAATGACAGTAGGGTTTATCCTCTGGGGACCAAGAATGTTTGTACAAAGTATCATAGCAATCCACGCTAATGCAGGCTGAACCACAATGGTGGAAAAATACAAGCCAACATTTCCCTCAGTTACAGCGGACCTTAAGTGACCAACTGCAGCTGGATAATAAAGACTGTAGTCCATCACTGTTTCGTCTAGCAGGCCCATAAGTAACTTTAATACGGTGCTGCAGGAGATATCAAGCTTTCCTTTTCCTTCCTCCGTGTTTTGTTTGCATCTTTGCTTCAGATGCAGATTGAATTGAACACGGTTGTGTTGTGAGGCCATGGTTTACACAAAGTGTGCAAATCACTGTCTGAGCAGCAAACCTGGGGATAAAAAAGCGACGCTCGCTGTGAAACGCCTGCAGAGAGAGCAGCCGTCACACTGAGTAAAAGCAAACTATTGTACTGTAATAGTAACATTAATGTGTCGCTGAGTTTTGAAAGAAAGATGAAATTAACACAAACTTGTGTTTTTTTTTCTCATACATTTCAAATCTGCTGGAAGATCAGTACAGATTGTGTGTGTATGTGTGTTTGCTCGCATATGCTTATGTATGCTGGTATAGACAGTATTTATTAAGTAATAGGAGTGCATCAGTGTGTGTGTGTGTGTGTGTGTGTAGGTGTGTGTGTATGTGTGTGTGTGTGTGTGTGTGTGTGTGTGTGTGTGTGTGTGTGTGTGTGTGTGTGTGTGTGTGTGTGTGTGTGTGTGTGTGTAGGTGTGTGTGTGTGTGTGTGTGTGTGTGTAGGTGTGTGTGTGTGTGTGTGTCCAACTATATGTATGAACTCTTAAGGCTGGAGGCTGGAAGAACAACATCCTCGCTTTGTAATCACTGATGTTTATGACTACATAAAACAACAGACGCACACACTCTCTCCCTTATTCTCTCTCTCCTTCCCTCTCACACACACACACACACACACACACACACACACACACACACACACACACACACACACACACATTTATAGCCTCTGTCTATCTCACTGGCTGTGTGATTATTGCCGTCTGGTTTGGGGCTCTTATCAGTGTTGTGACGGAAGTGGCTGGCGGGACACACACCTGCGCGCGCACACACACACACACACACACACACACACACACACACACACACACACACACACACACACACACACACACACACACACACCTTCGCCCTCCCCGTCTCTCACTGTCATATTTCTTTTTGGTTTTCTTGTCTTTCTCCCCCTCTCTCTCCCGTGCCCTGTCCTTCCTGTGGCGGTGGTGGAGCTGCAGCGTTGCGTCTGTCTCTCCCTGCAGAGCCGTGTGCCAGTTCAGGAGATTGGCATTAAAGCCAGACATGAGCTCATCGTCCCAGCTGGACAGACAGCCCATTACAATGCTCAGCAGGGCCCTACCGCAGGGGTGAAGAGAGCTCAATACCTGCTGATTATCTACTCTTTCCCCCTGTCTGCGTCTTTGGGTCCTTCTCTCCCCAACTCCCTCAACTGGCTTTCTTTCACTCTATTTCTTCTCCTCTCTTCTACTCTTCTCGTGATTTATTAATTCACAAGTCAAGTATCCTCCAGCTCAGTCTCAGTCTTTATCTATCGTGTTCAATCTGTCTTTCTCTCATTCAAACCCCAACGCAGACACTCACTGTCCACCCGTCTGTCTGTCATCCTCCCTTTTTCTCTCTCTTTTTTCTCTGTCTGTCTCGCACACAACTTTCCAGTGAGCGTTGTGGTGTCATTGCAGTGGTGCCTGCGGCAGTAAGAGTGGGTAGGGAGGGGTGGTTTGGGAAATGACAGGGGTGGAAGCTAGGTGTGTGTGTGTGTGTGTGTGTGTGTGTGTGTGTGTGTGTGTGTGTGTGTGTGTGTGTGTGTGTGTGTGTGTGGAAATGACAGGGGCGGAAAACCAGACAGCTGGTGCACCTGTGCGGACAGGATATGACACGGCACTGCTGCTAGACAAGGGCAGGAAGCAGCAAATATGATGTGGCATGCCAGACACTTTTATTGAATGCAACTCTCTACTCTGCAATCTGACTGTCTGCAGTGGCCTTTCTGTTACTTAGCGCTCTGCTGAAGACGCCAAGCTACAGCTGATGCCTAAGCAAACGCACACTTTTACGACCCCCGAATCTCTCTCTCTCTCTCTCTCTCTCTCTCCCCCTCCTCTCTCTCACTAGTCAGCTTTGTCAACTGCTGAGATGCATTGCGGTGGATTCATGAATCCCATTCAGCCTTGGTATTAAGGCTGAGTCATATCCATCTTTTGTTCTGACATTTGCAATGGCATTCATTAATACTTACTCCACACAGAAGTCACGTGGTGTTTGGAGTTATTAGTCTGACTGAAAATGTTATGCTAGAGTCAAAATGAATCATTGTCATGAGCAAGTACTTTCATCATAGTCCCGTGATAGCAGCTGCACTCGCTGGAGGATTTATTTATTTTTTGTGCTAATCTTACCTCTCCTATCTCTCCTTGTCTTAAATCTTGGTAAAGGAGAAGAAAACTTTGTCCATGTGTGACTCTGGGAAGCCCTGGCTGCAGGGATTTGCTCCCATTCATTCATCTCGATCTCTCTCATGTGTTTTGGAAGTTCACCGTCAGATATATACCAAACTGGGAAAACCATGTATCTGGTCCCTTTCATTTTGGTAGTTCGATTCGTTTCATCCAAACCAAGGGGGGGAAGAGATCCATTGTTGCCTTTTAGTTCTGTTTGGATATTGTAAAATGCGAGGATAGATCAAGGGGGACTGAAAGAAGCAGATATGTTCTCTCTCTCTCTCTCTCCACTTTTAAGCCTTCCCTTTTGCCACTGTAGTCATGTTCAACAAAGATACCGTCAGCAGACTGTGAGAAACAGGCAGACACCACAAGGAGTGGATTAAACAGTGTCTGGTTAACTATACATTTTTTATGTCCCCACAAAGGGCGCATATAGGGTTACCCTTGTCCGTATGTTTGTCCTTTTGTATATAAGGGGATATGTTCAATCCTCATCTCCTCAGAAACTGCTGGACAGAATTCAATGAAATGTCACTCCTACTTTGTAGGGGCCATAAAGGTGTGCATCTCATAATTGGTTTCTTCCATTTGCTTATTTTTACATGGTTAGGCCAATTTGAACTTTTGGTGAGTTTCATGTCAGTTTGCTCACATTCTCCGATGATAGAGGTTATGGTCCATCCACATCAGCACAAATGGAGTTTTTCCAGTAAAAGGGGCATCTGTGTCCTTGGACACACATTTTCTAGTTTTGTCTGGAGTCAGTGGTCCAATATTACTCTTTTCATCTATGCTGATTTCCATTAGCCTTGCACCTGAATGGTATGTGTGTGTTAAATTAAGCCACAAGAGTTCTGGACGGCTTTAAGACCAAATCAGTTGCTGTCTTCTCATTCATTATGAGAGTGTAAGGATGTGGTAGTGTCTCTGCCGGGTTCCCCACTAAAAACGCAGCTGCCTTGTCCCAAAAAGATTCAACTTTTGGAGAAACACAACCCAACATCATGCTGCGGTGGCCAATCACATAACCCGGTGATCAGACTGCCTGCTCAACAATATTGTTGCTCTAGCCATTTATGACTTGCTCAGAGTTTCTCTCTGAAAGAGCTGTTGCTCCCAAGTCAGGAGCCAGAAACTGGGCATTATCCAGGCAGGATTTATGCACCAAACGATGATTTTCTTCCAGTTGTGTCCTCCTACACTGCAGCAAAACCCTGTCCTGGTCATGGCAACCCCTGATTTGGTCTGGATGAGGACTTACGGATGAGGGCTGTCACTGATGTGGGCTGACCTGGCTTGAAGTTGGTATTCCAGTTCTTCCTAGAGATGTCAGATGTGATTGATGTCAGGGGTCTGTGCTGACCAAACTGGGAAAACCATGTATCTGGTCCCTTTCATTTTGGTAGTTCGATTCGTTTCATCCAAACCAAAGGGGGGAAGAGATCCATTGTTGCCTTTTAGTTCTGGTCTGGTTCACATTCAAACTGACTGATTTCAAATAAGTTAAGAGGAATGAACAAGTTTTACGCCCTGACATCTAACTCATTCATCAGAGAGTTTTGGTGTTGTCATCTTGCATCATCATGACTGCTGCATCGACTCACATGGGGAAATCAGATTGAGCAGGTCATGCAGCTGGTCAGTGCTTGTGATGTTTCCTCTTTTCAGTGTCACATGGGATAGTCAGCAGTAAATCAATATATCCTGCAGAAACAGGATGAGAAAGAGACGCCGAGGTCATCCTACTTTTATTAAACTTGTTTCCACTTTTTGACTGATAAGGGAGAAGCCATGTCATCGTGTGCCAGGCCCCTCCTTTTGATGTAGTTTCAGTCCAGCTGTTAAGTCTATACCAAAACTGAGTTTTCATACCAGCCTCAGCAAATTAAGTTAAATGGGTGAACACATCAGAGTTGAACTGAACCCCAGTGATATAGTTTGGGCTATGGGTATGTGTCAAACTCCTACATTTCCCATAATGCAACACAATAGTCTCTTTAATTAAGCCTACTTGTGTTCTAAATGCTCATTCAAACCCCACACTTACAGTTTGTGTTGTAGGGTTTCTGCTAACATTTGATTTATAGTCTCAAGCCCAAGCCAAGATAACAATGATGACATCACAAGGGTTAGTTTTTCAAACTTTGTCCTTAGTCCTCAGTAGCTACCGATGAAGTCACGGGATGACGAGGACTACTCGTGATGAGTCGAGTAAACTTCATACAGCATGTAAAATCAGTGGGCTGCCATGTTAAATACCACAAACCAAAGCAATGAAGCAGAGAGTAGTTCTATGGCATATTGGAGTAGTGTGGGATGATGGGAGTTGTTTTCTTCATTGTCAAACATTGACAATCAATCTGATGTGACTCAGGCAAAAATGTTGATGAACACGGTAATGTTTGAAAGTTTTAGCCACATGAAGTTTATTCACGTTCTTTCATTTCTTTCCTCTCTCTCTCGCAGGCCAAATGAAACGTATCGTTAGCTTGAATCAATAAAAATGTCTTAGCAATAGGACGGAAAGTTAATGAATAATTCCTGGATGCACCCATCTGTCCATATCTGCATAAGAGTTGAATAACTTTTTGCTTTGCCTCTGTGCCCCAGCCCTCCACAAACTTTCAAGGAAATCAGTTTAGTTTAGTTAGTCATAGTTTTTGTGTAATTAGAGAAAAATAAATGCAGATCTCGTGATGTTAAGAAAATGTTTTTTTCTAAATTTTGTTGAGCCGCCCCTTTATCTGAATATGCACCAAAATCTAAGGGATCCTTTTTGGCCCATTCCACGCCCCTCCTCTAAGCTTCATGGAAATCCTTCCAGAAGTTTTTGCATAATCGATAACAATCCTACCAACAAACAAACAAATGAAAGCAGATGAAAACAAAACCTCCTTGGTGGAAAATCAAAGGTTTAGCTGCTTTTACACATTTTCATGTACAAATGTTACATATTTTGTTTAAATTTTTGACATCATAATTTAGCATTAAGATTTTCTGTACTAGATTTTAGCTGCTTAGCACAAACTATGAAACATGTGGACAGAGGTACGTCCCTTTAGCCGTTTAAATGTCCTTTTCATAAAAGAAAATTGCTGTATTTTCCATTTTTGTTTGTGCTTTCCTTTTCAAAATGCACACCATCATTCAAACTACTGCTCAGTGTGAATTTAGAATGCTCAGGCTCTAGGCTAGAACAGAACACATCAGTATAAAATAAGCTGACGGATGGGACTCTTTCATTTTCACTGTGTCCTCCTCCGTGTTCCCTTGTGGTTTCTGATGAAGACGAGCTGTAATTGATTCAAAGCTTAAAGGCATGCCCGGGAGACGGCTTTGGTTTCAGAAGTAATGGAGCGACTGAGAAGAGACCTGAGGAGAAGAAGACACCAGAGAAGTGGAGCAGTTTTTCCAGTCCATGTTTGGCTTGATGTATGAAACACATCTTTTCCTTGCTGAGCCACAAGATGGCGCTATGAAGTAGTCTCTGTCAGCACCACACAAGCTCGGATGGAGATGTTGCTCTAGATGGCTTTCTTAGAGAGAGGAGGGATGGACCTAACATCCACTGAGGCCTTCACTGTGCTGCTTGATTCTGTATCAGCATGATCACATAAAGGATGCGTTCATGGTCTCATTACAAACATCTCATCTGAACCTCCAAGCATCTGTGGCTGGAAAGAGAACACTAGTGTAAAGGCTTCTTTTTTTATCTTTCATATCATCTCTCTGCTGCATATTGTGAAAATACAGGCTTTTAACCTCCTCTTAAGCTTTATCTTCAGATATACCATAATCGGAACACATATGCACAGCAGGTTTCCCTTGACTGCGAATGAGTGGTTATGTCTTTACTAGCATCGGTTGCATGCAGGCACATGGAGTTAGTGTTTCCATTCTTGCCAGCATTTAATATATATATATTTTTACATCCTGAGCATGTCATGCTGTTATTCCAATAGTCACTGAATAACAGCACCACACAGTGAACTCCTGAATAAGCATGAAACAACTGTGTAAGCAGGAAAGCCCCATGCAAAGTTCCTAAAATAGACACATGCACACGGGGCGAGCGTGATAAACCTATCAACCTAAAGTTAGTATTCCTCAAATACATGATGAGACAGACGTTTCCCGAGAGAGACACAGAGAGGCTATGCATGCTGTGTGTGTGTGCAGACTGCAGTCAGGGGGGATGGTAGGGGAGCTGGTAGACTAGAGTGCATTTGGTATTCAGCCGTGCCTAGTATTTATCTGTCTGCTGGCTGTCTAGTCTGGTCTGGCCTGTTAGTGGTGTCACCCTGCGTGCTCCCCGGGGGACTAAATTGATGCTTCAGACAGACTGAGTGTGTGTGTCTGAGTGTTGTTTGGTGGTGGGGTGTTTGTGAGTGGCTTGGGGTGGGCTGCAAGAGCGAGAATCAATGTTTGTCTGTCTGTATATATGAGAGCTTGTCTGCAGTGTGTTTTTTTTATGTGCGTGTGTGTTGGGAGATGAGGATGACCTCACATCATTGCAGAGAAGAACTCCCCTCAGTGTCTTGATTGATATTGAAGCTTTAGCTGACAAGACAGGAGCACCTCAATTTGTTGCTTCAATAAAATTATGACAGCTGCCAGGCATTTGTAAATTGCGTCAGGGCCTCGCGTCTATTTTTTCTCGCCCTCCAGAAGTATCACTTCACTCGTGGAGGAGGGTGGAATTCATTGGAAGCCGTGAAGGAAAATATTTTTTGCATGATTGGATGTAGAACTTGGCTAGTGATGCGGCACTTAATGCACAACATCTGTTGGAGGTCTTTGCTTTTCCCATTTACTTGTATTCCTTCACTGAGGGCCATTTCATTGCCTTTGGTGTTTTCAGAATTGAAATGGTATCCTTCCTCAGAGCTAGCATTTCCCAAACAGTTTTCAGTTCACATATATGAAGAGATTCTCTCTCATGAACTGGAGCAAAATGTTTCTTTTATGATTTGGTGCATAAGGCCGCTGCTGCAGGAGCAGGCCTCTGATAATATTCTCTCTTTGTCCTGTGCACAGGTGAACTAAAAATCGAACCATTCCCTCTTTGTTGGAGCTCTTTAATGACCTCTTAGCTGGAAACCCGCTTGTCTAGAGTGGCATTCAGAGCTTCTCTCAGATTTGAACAGCCTAGTTTATTTATAGACTGCAGACGGTCCTGAGCTGCAGTGTGTATTTCTATGTGAGTGTTGGGTGGGAGGGTTGCTCTCCACTCAATGGGGTGGTGGGGTGGATGGGGAAGTGGGGGAAATGCTTCTCTGCTGCACATGTGCCCCTGAACCACAAGACTGGCGAGGGGGTCACCTCAAGGTTAGCCCCTTCAAAGAGCCGTCTCCATTGGCTGAGTTCCGCCGTAAAAAGGGAGTGAAACTCGAAGCGCTCTCCCTACCCTCCCCAAATAACACACCAGACCAGCCAGTCCCGGCCCTGCCACCCCCCTTCCTCTCTCCCTCTTCTGCTCTCCCACAGCCATTGTCAACCACGACCCGGCCGTCTGCTAGCTTTCTGAGTCAGGTCAACCCCCTCATCCCACCCATGTGCACCCACCCCCCCTGTAACCCAGACACACACACATCCACACACAGAAACATATAACCCCTGTCCCATCCCTTCTCCATTGCTGCCTTCAAGTCCTCCTTGTACAGCTCTCTATCCAAGTTGTGAGTATGTATGTCAATGCACGTTCAAGTGCTCTTTGTAAGAAATAATAACGTGGACCTTGCAATAACAGTTTTACTTTGAAATTAAGTGCCATAATTTATTCTGCAGGGTAATAATAATGAAATCAGGTGTCCAGTTAATGAGCTGAATCTAACTAATGGTGATTTAAGTTTTGATTTTAGTTTTCTTGCTTAAAGCAAATTCTCCAGACTCAATTATGCTTGAAGATAGTAGTTGGCTAAATAGGTGCAGCACTCTCAGCTGTATAGACCGTAATAGATATGAATAGTCAAGCAGCATGGTAGACAATTATGCATTCTGCTGCTAATATATGCAAGGCTCTTCATGAATATTAACTATTGACACCAGACAGCACCACACTAAACATGACTGAAACAGGGGCCCCACCATAAACAATAGTCTTTATACTACTAAGAGACAGTCATTTGCTGAGACCTTAAATGTGAAAAATCAAATACAATAATCAAAATTCACATATGTCATAAAAAGAATGTAAAAATGTGTGTTAATATGACTAATATCTGTTTTGGGGGAAACAAAAAAGTAGTTCATCTCAAGTTAGAATCATAGAACTGTTTTATGTGTGTGTGGGGGGGGGTTCTCTATATTATCAGTGCACCATCGAATCATTTAATACTTACAAAACTTAAACGCAGCCTGACTTGTGTCATAGAAATCCAGACTTTCCCAGTTTGTATATTTTACTTGGAGGTCGAAGAGTACGTTAGATTTTGGTCGATATTATAATGCTGTTTTTTCTGCCTGCTCGTGAAGGCAGCACTCCTCTTTCCCTTTGTATGTCCCGCCTACGGAGCCCTCTGATTGGTTAGAGCCGCAGTCTGTCAGCTTATGGGCGGGGCTCGAGCCCGCTGTGCTTGCTCTGCTCTGGTGGAAGAAGGACAGCTGCTCTCAGCGGCGAAGGAAGAAACAGGAAAAACTACACAATGCGTTAGTCACGGGTAATGGCTCGTCTCCCAATATCCTCCTGATTCACTATCCGAGCCGCTCCGAGATAAATATGGCGTGAAAAAGACCCTGGATAACAAGTGCGAAACTGTCGGGAGTTACTCGTAGCGGCGAACTCGGCTGCCGCTACCTGGAAGTTTTGTGTTGTTTTCCCGTCGTGGGGCCCCGACGGTGGCGGCGGCTCTCTCCCCGGAGCGGTGTCCCGGTCTGCCCAGCCCCATGCAAAACCTAACGGCCCCTGGCGGCCCCGGCAACTCCAATGTCACCTGCTCCTGCAACTGCACCGCTTCCCAGCCACAGGGAATGGAGATATGTGAGTAATATTAGTGGCGTTTCTCCTGACCTTAAAATCCTACCCGCAGACTTCAGTCCCCTAATCCGTTTTGTGCTCACTCTCCAGTGTAGCGAGCAACAGACGGACAGCAAATCAGACCAAGTATTTATCCAACACGGTCTACCAGTTCTGCTGTTCACCCGCTGCAGACCATTGACGCTATTATGGTGTTGTTTAAACACTTATAGAGACGTACAGCATGTCTCCACTGTTTCATATAAACTTTATGGAGACATCAGAGTAATTACTGTATTTATGATCTCTTTATTTGACTTAAGGTTTGTCTGTAGGGCTTAATATTGAGTCCACATCGGTACTATCACACTTTTTATATAGTGTTTTATCTCTTATGGCAGATATTAACATTCCACGAACATACTATACTCAACACCTTACAGTGAGAGGTGCATGAACAGTCATATTAAAACAGCGTTGTACAGACATAAAGTTTACATTTCAGATGTATTACAGATTTACTGTAGTTCTTTCTAACAGCAACTCTTGTACTGTGAGTTTTTTCTTACTTTTAGTTCACTGCTTGACTTTTTCCCCCCCATCGTTTTCAGCCATAGAGGTTGATTTGATTTGAATACTTGGAGTCTTGTGCATTTGTTCTGATGGATTACCACAGAGGGTTAAATGCTTAGCCTGTCAGCAGAGACAGGAAACGCTGGAATGGTATGTTATGTCTGTCTGCCTTGTGAGCAGCCCAGAGAGAAACTATCATTATCAGCTCGGCCCCAGTGCTGCTGCCTGCTAGATCCACTGCAGATGTTCATCTTTATGACCGAAGCAGAGACAGACACATGCAGGCAGGCAGACAGGTAGAAATAAAGAGGGACAGCCAGACGGGGTTTACGTATCCAGTCTGACACATCTGCAGACAGACACACAAAGACAAATAAACAGGAGACGGCCACATAGCAGACGTGCACACAGGCGGGTACATTCATAACCAAGCAGCCAGACAAGTACTGACAGAGATATAAACAGAAATGCGGACAGCCGCATCTGAAGCTAGACAGACGGATACACTGACAGACAGACACAGGCAAGCTACAGACGGACAGACAGAATTACAGAGATGTGTAATTTCCATTTGGGGTTGAGGCCAGGCCCGGGCAACGTGAGGTGGACCCAGGATATTGGATGGAGATTTGGCAGCTGAACGTGGTTGTGCTGACGCCACATTGTAACCAAGAAGTGTGCGTCTGTCTGGCAGTCAGGCTGGTGTTCCACCATTCCTTTTCTGTGGCATCATCACATTGCCAGCCAGGAAAAACACAGATAGTGAGGCAATAAGTGGTGCATCCGCAGACACTCTGATACAACAGACAGAGCCTAATTAGATAATCCAGTAGAACTGCCTCAGCCTTGTAAACTGAGCAGACAAGCATGTGTCTGACCTTGGTACTGAATAAATGCTGGCCTGGTACGTTCAATGCGTATCTCCTCGTCTGAACATCTCACTCGTTGGAGGGAGCTCCATTCACAAGTGGTCTGAAATAGCTGTGTCCCACTGTAGTGGCCGTCTGGTTTGAAAAGGGCTCTTGTTTGTCGGCTGTGTTGTCATGCAGACTCGGCAGGGCTGAATAATATAAGCCCATGCTTTGATGATTTCTGAAGGAAAGAGCTGCCTGTTTTCTTTTTCCTTTTTTTTTTTAAGCAGAGCAGGCGGTCTCACTGGTGTGTTTCCTATTTATTCAGACGAGGAGGAAACCTGAAAGGGACTTGGAATATGGAGGGATAACTGTGCAAACAGTGTGTCACGGCCGGGACTCGAACCTCTGCCCTACACACAAGGATTCACATGTAGGATTTTGAAAGGCGGAGACCTTTAACAGGTGTCAGTCTAGCTGTTGCTGTGTTTGGATCCATTGCAGAGCACTTATTTCATCCTGAGACTTTATAAAGACCTGAGGTCAAACCTCACCGTCTCTTACAGACTTGTGCATGTGCACATTATTCACCTTTAATCTACACTTAACAGGAGTATCTTTTTTTCCTCAGTGACCACGGTGATAAGAGCTATCACCCACACAAATCTAATTTAAAGTGACGTGCAGTCGCTGCAGGGTGACACCAGAGGCAGGTCCTCTGCAAACATTTCCCACTCTAAAGTCATTTAGTCAAGTATTGACTCACTCCTATCAGTCCTGTCTTTCTTAAACAAGCAGGGAAGTACTGTATGCCAACTGCGTGAGGTCATTTTCACGTACCTACTGCAAATACCCTCCTGTTTTCTAGCCACAGAGATCACCTTGATAGCGGTGCAGCGGTTTGTTTTGTAATATGGATTCCAGAGGAGTCTGGGTAGTCTGGCTGGGTATCGAACCTTAGTAAGACCAACATGTGTTCATAGCACGAAGTGCCCCAGCCAGTTCAGCACAGTAAACTGGTATTTAAAGACTGGTTGGAGTCGTAGTTGTTTACATATTCCTTGATCAAATGGATAAAGATCATATAATATACTGTATTTGCCATTTTGTGCCAACTTTTTGGGGTAGTTGTTATATACGAGTTGTGTTTATTGTGTTTAGACCTTTAACGTTTAAATCATAAGCCTTTTTATTAAGACAAATAGTTTTCTGTGTCGTCGTAAGGTATCTGATAAACGTAGCGCCTTGATATTAGTACCACAACCCTGGCATCATAGGAGATTTTGGACCAGAAGAACCTTTAAATAGTTCTAAAAGGCTGATTTAAGCCCAACATTAAAGATGGAAGGCTCCGTCCGTACTCTATGTTAATTTGTTCGTCATATGTTTTTTGAGAGCTTGTGGATGTGGATGAAATAGAGCAGTACCCCCAGAAGTCTTTGGGGGCAGTGTATCCATGATGCAAGCAAGAAACAACAAACATGTACAGACGTGACGAAGAAGACGTTTCTTCTGAGAAAACTCTCCGTCCACATGTCACCATGTATTTAATGGCCCCACAGACCACTGCTGAGAACATGGCTGCCTCTGCTTTTGCTGCTTTTTATTTACCATGGCCATTTTCATTGGCGAACCTTTGACTCTTCACTGCCCTCTTGTGGATGTATCGATGCCAACGTGAAGGATGCACGGAAGTATGTGGGCGCTGACGGATCCATCGTTTGAAACGGATGCATTTATTTTTTGTATGTAGAGGGAGTTTAAATGAGCCTTAAGAACTACCCTTTTAATTCTATCCACAATGCAAGAACTAGGAAGAACAGTCATTCTTAGAACTGGGTTTTGACAGACTTTATTAGCTACCTCTTCATTGTTGGTTCTCTCCCAGCACAAGAGTAATCTTGAATGACTGGTTGAACACGAGAGCCAATGCAGCACCGTCAACCTCCATTTTTAAAAAGGTGTTTGAAACGTTAGCCGTGCGATTGCAAACAGAAAAAGGTTGCTGAAGGTATTTAGTTCTCGGATTATCTCCCCAGTGGGCAGATCCTCTCAGATCCTCTCAGAGCTGCCCACTGCCCTCTCACTTGCCATAAGGTTGTCAAAAGTGTTGATACTTTTTCAATACCACATGTTAAATGATATTGATATCCAGATCTGATAGTATCAAAAGTACTGAAGCTACCAAAAAAGAAAGTGGATTTTCAATCCAGCGCTGCACAGATGATTATTCCAAAGGTGTTGGTATGTGTTCAATGCACTGTGTTCAGGTTGCTAAGTAAAAAAAAGAAAAAAAAAAGAAGAAGTTTTTATCTTATTTTGTGTACAAAGGTATCAGATCAGGTATCATTTTGTTATGCTAGCACCGTATCACAGTTTGAGATTCTGGCATTGTGACTAATGTTACCTTACAGGCAATTGTTTCAGCAAATTTCACATCATGCCCAGGCCCGGTCGAAAAGCCTTGTATGCAATATTCCTAGAATATCTTGATCATCCTCCTGCTCCTTTAGATGCACAGATAGTATACATGCTCTTGCCCTTAGAGAGGGGCCTGGGTCCATGTGTCAGAGACTTGAGTGGCTGTCTGTGTTTCTGTGTATGTAACAGTTAGCCTGCAGCGTGGGGCCGGCCGGCCAGACGGATGTAAACGGCCTCATCTGTAATCCTGGTATGAGTGGTGTTAGTGTGTAGGTGGCTGCAGGGTCATCTGTCAACTACCTCGGGCCAAACACGCACACGGCTACTTGTTGACTCTCCCTCAGACACACGCACAACGATGTACACATAGGCGCATACACACACACACACACACACACACACACACACACACACACACACACACACACACACACACACACACTCTTTTACACCTAGATACACACACACAGACAGGCACTCTCAGACTCAGCCAATATTTACCCTGCAGTCTCCCGCCAGACAGCCAATCCAATCTCTCACTAAGCTCTTTGTTGTTTGTTTGGGGTGTGTTTTTCCCTCTTTTTCGGTTTGATATGTTTGTGGAGGTGTTGTTGATCTGGAATTAGTTTGTTTTTTTATTTAGTTATATTATTAATGAATTTTAGTAATGAGCCCTGGAAAAAAAAAAGACTTCAAACTCTGAGTCTGAATAGAAATTCTGGGACCTTTGGGAGAGGAGTGGCAAAGACAACCAAACAACAGTATTACATTTTCTTTTTTCCCCTCCTAGACAGATTTCTTTTGCGATCACTGCTCTTGTAATTAATTTCAGAGGGAATTTCTGCACTTGGTTAGTATCTCTCAGCGGAGCCTTATTTAGTCTGCCACCTCTCCTGAGCCGACTGGTTACAGCAGCGTACAGTGGTGCTCAGCTTACGGGGGTTAAGAAAGAACTCCTTGTTTTATGTGAGTCACTGGGATCCCCAGACGCTGTTTTTACACCATGGAGTTGACCTGCAGTCACACTCTGCTGGCCCAGGTAACTTTAGCACATACTCTAGTAGAGAGCACACTGCAAAAAATATCTGAATTGGAATGTACTGTAGTCTGACTGAATCTTACATGCAGTGCAGTAATACCCTATGTGTCTCAGATTGTTGCACGTCTCCACTGAAGCTATAGTCAGGGAACATTTCTGGAACATTATTTTCACCTTATTTTCTCACCAACTCTATTTGAATTAGTTCTTGACAGACCTGTCGTCTTCTCGCAACAGTTTTACCATCATGTTGTCGACATCACCTGTTCATGTAGTGCTGAACTGATGGTGTTATTCAAGTTTGGAAACAGAGGTAGAAATTGTTGGGTCACAAACTTCACTTAGTGTGACTGAGAACTGAGTAAACGAACAGCATCGGGAAACAAAACAGACACACAACCAGCCTCGACTCATCGTTAGACTTCATTACAAGACGTGGATCATCCTCGCTGTCATGGTGCTGGTTTGAGTTTAAAAAGGCGGATGTTGTTCAAATGAAGGGTTGCCGTTAAAGACGGCTCCACGACCAACTCCTTCCACCATCTGCGAACAAACCACTGCTATGAAAAGCTTCAGGAGTCAGCTGTCAATAACAGGAACAAACCAGCAAAAGGTACCAGCAGAAAAACAAACCAGCAAACTTTGGTTGAATCATTCAGTAAAAAAAAAGAAGAAAAGTGGCTCATAGAAAAGCAACAGATGCAAAGCCAGAACAAACACCAACTACATCACAAAAGACATGGTTTTTACTTTATGCATCAGTTTTAAGTAAGTAAATAATTCATACTTTCTTAAAATATGTTCACATTGTTATCATTAGTTGGCAGCATCCAATTAACAAGAGTGAGATAATACAATATGATAATTTTATAAACACATTTTGAATTATGCAAAATATCGTCCAATAATTAACCAATAAATAAACCATCTGATCATTGCAGCTGTATAGTTTAGTTCCTAAACCCCAAACTGTTTTTACAGCCACATTATAATAATATAACATAATATAATAATCAAGTAATATTCAAAATATTTGCCATCTTTATAAAATATGTGACTTCTGTCACGATGTCAAACCGAGTTCTGTGCTAAACCACACGTCCTTCACCACAGATGAGAAGTATTGGTGCATCCTTTATAGCGAGTGATGGACCAATGCACTCATGGATGTATGTATGGATGAATGAGTGTCAATCAATTTAACTTTTTCATTTAAAATTCTGCTATGATTGTGGCAGCATCAGATCCTTGATCTCCTTCTACTGACTGATTATAATTTGAATTATTGAATGACAACTTCAGTGACCGTTTAAAAGATGCCCCTGTGATGTTTTATCTGTGTTTTTACCCGTGGCTCTGTATTTAACGTTTGATTGTATGCGTTCATCCCGTTGTTGGAAACACACAGTTTGTTTTGGTGAGTCACACTGAATGTAAACATGACATTTGTTTACAAGAAGACTCTGCTCTTCAAAATGAATAATCCCTATAGTGCAGAACAGCGGTGTGTGCGTGTCTGAGCTGTCTTTGTGTTACTGAGCCTCACACTAGTATGTTTAACTACATATTATGTCATGTTAGCACAGCATGGCTGGGATTTGTCATGGCTGGGTTTAGCTTCTTCTTTTTTTTTTTTTGTTCTTCAGTCAGCTTGACCATTATTTCTTTATTCTAACATACCAGCCTGTGTCTGGTGAATCTAGCTGACAAACCTTGAAGCTACAGACACTGTGGAAAATGTTGCCCAGAGCAGCTGAGCTCACTTCAGCTGCAGGTCAAGTTCAGGCAGCAACGTCTTAAGTCCAAAGCGGTGAAAAGGTCAATCCTCCGTCCTTCCACTTGTGCCGGAAGCTTCCTCACTGCTCAGTGCTCCAGCCTCGGTAGCATTCACAACCTCGTCACCGGCTGCTGGGATTCCCTTTGTGTCTAGATTCTGCTCCCCCAACACTGCACACACAAACCAGACCTCCTCCCTTAGTTCCCAAAATGCCCTTGGGACAAGGCAGATTTGTAGTCCCAGTGTGTTTGAAGACAGGCCATCCGTCAAGTGTGTGTGTGTGTGTGTGTGTGTGTGTGTGTTTGAGTGAGATGGTGAAGGTGGGGGGTGGTCAGTAGTCTGCCATCTCGGTCAACATCTATTTACACACAGTTGGACTGTCTGAGATGCTAAAGAGTGAATGAATCAGCCCCACTGTCTGCTGCGCGTCTCATGACTGCAGCACTGTGAACATTGACAGGACGCATTACAGTCAGTCCAGGCTCTGCACAACACTCAACACTCAAGCACACTATGCCCTTCTTGCCTTGGTGCAGATTTGTTTCCCCCCCCCCCAGCATTCAGACAAATGAAATGGCTGGCATGTCTATTACCCTCTGTGAACCCAGTCTCACTGCATGTCTCGCCTCTTTCCTTACATGAAACAAAGCGACGATTATCGCTTTGAAATTACAAATACTGCTGTGCATCAAATGACACCAAACAGAAAGGATCGAGCAGAAACGCTGCGGCATCTGCTGTTTGTCAGATTTTGGGTAATCCGTTTGTTTGTGTGTGTAGGAACACCCAGACAGTAGAATAATGACATGTCTCTTCAAGTGGCTTGCAGGGTTTTCCTTGGAATTGGAAGAGGCTTATGTGGTAAAGTTTCCAAAGGGGTGTCGCTGGTGTGTGGGTGGTTTAGATGGCTGTGCATCATCACTTCAGTAAGGACTTCTGGAGCAGCATCTGAAAACCCTACTACAATGAAAGATACACACGGTCAGTCATTTTCATGCCATCCACTAAGGATGACTGCAACATTCAAATGCTCTCCTGCACAAGAGGAAAAACCGACGTTTCCGCTTTCATTTATGAGAGATGTTGAGAAATAAATGAGCTGAGAGCTGTGTGACATTGGGATGATTTGTCGGTTTTCGACGAGTTGTTGTGACACATTATTTGATTTAGAACCTGTGATAAAAGCACTTGAAGAATTGATGCAGAAAGCAGGGGTTTACCTGCTGCCCCTTGTTGTAAGGAACAAACACGTCACACAGGACAACACATGTCCACAGGAACTTTGACTGTGTCATGCCCTGACATAAGAATAACAGGGTTATAGTCATTAGATACTGCTGGATTATCATGATACCAGACTTTCAAACCTTGACACAGTACTATATATAAAAAAAGGTCCCACCACTCCACAAAGTGTTGAATAATGCCGTAACTCGTTAGTCCTATAAAGAAATCCTGGATGTCCTGGTCTGCATCAGACTTTTATGGGTTCTCTCCTGCCACATTTCCCATGGCTCCACAACGTTCTGTGTAAATTATTTCAGTAGGTTTTGCTTAATCCTCACAACAATCAACCCAACGAACAAACAAACGGACAAAGGTGAAAAATCCGATGGGAGATGTTTTTTTATAGCGTCATTGTTTTTGCTGCCATGAAATGTGGTTAATCATATTGTTTAAAATCATATGGTACTAAAAAAAATATTAATACCTCAATACTGTTGACATCCTTACCGCAGAATCCCATGTGAATCCCTGTATGGACTGTTACACCTATGCGGGTTGGTGTCAGGGTGTTAATCGACTATTTTCTCACATTTATTTCATCAATTTCCTTTTTCCAAAAAGGCCAGTAATTTTTAAATGTGTGCTCATATACGACAGAAAAAACCTTCAAGTGATTTCACCATTTTTAAAGCTTTTTACAGACCTGTCTCTTTAAGTATTTTGTCTTAATTCAGCATTAACTTAACCCTTAAAGTCCTTTTGGCCTGAGCGATGAAAATACTCAACAAACACACCCTGACCCGTTTCAGCTGCTCTGTCAGGACTGTCCACCACTCCTCACCCCTGCCTTACCCCTTCAGCGGGGGCAGAAATCCACAGCCCATGCCAGGCTTGCTCTGCAGCTGACCTTACCACAGGAAATTGTAAGGATTACGCCAGAGGCAGAGAAGGAGAGGAGTAGATGGAGATAAACACAGAAGTATCCTTTGTGTTTTTAATGACAAACAACCCTGGATTTTTCTCCTGAGCCACATTATGATAGAAATGCAGTGGGATGAAGCTGATGTAGCGTTCCTTCAGTATGTGAGCACTGGATGTAACCCAGCTGGTGGACAGCACTCTAACAAACCCTGCACAGCTGTAGATTCCTCAAAGTGAACATTCTGTTGTGAGCAAGTCATGTCTGTGGGGTATTTTATGATATTTTTTTTATATTTTAACCCAGTTTAACCTCCCAGCCTGGAGTCAAGTAGTAAAGGATGTGTGTGGGAGTCAGAAAGAGAAGCCTCTGGTTGCCCAGACCTTCTCCTTGTCCTCCTCTCCTCTCCTCTCCTCTCCTCCCTCACTGCTCCTTGCTCTTCAGCAGTGAGTCAGATGGCTGTCTGATTTTTTGGCCCCTCTCCCTTCCCATCCAGACATACAAGTCAGACAGCGGTGTCTGATACCTACCACCCCCACCTCTCCTCCTCCTCCCTCCCCCCGGCAGCCACCAGCTGACCCCAATCAGGCACAGGGCCTGCTCTATTGTCTGGCTGGGGAGAGAGGACACACACACACACACACACACACACACACACACACACACACACACACACACACACACACACACACACTGAAACAGACGGGGGTCAGAGGGAGTAGAGGCTGTCTGACTCCCCCCCATAACACTGATCCTCTCCTTTCCTCTTCCTTCTCTCCTCTCCTCTCCTGTCCTGTCCAATCCTCTTCCTTCTCTCCTCTCCTCTCCTCTCCTCTTCCTTCTCTCCTCTCCTCTCCTCTCATCCTTCTCCCCTCTCCTCTCGTCCTCCTCCCCCTGCCTTCATGCAGATTCATTGGCAATCCCAGATGCATCTAACCCTTTTGGAGAGGTAT
>CM075190.1:6272500-6277500 GCA_037577475.1 Chaunax sp. Z400 | reverse complement strand
CCTTCTCACTTGTCTTCATCCCCTTTCTCACTTTCACAGTTTTTGTCTTTTTCTTTTTGGTCTCTCTCCCTCTTCCTTCCTCTTTTTTTCCATCTCTGTCTCTCTCTCTCTCTCTCTCTCTCTCTCTCTCCTGCCTAATCCTGCCTGCCAGGCATTGCTTCATGGTTGTTAAGCATCTCAACCCGAAGGTGGGGGGTGAGGGGAGAAGGCGAGGAAGGGAGGAGGCGCTAGTCATCTGGCGAAGCCTAGTGAGCAACTTGAGCGTGGTTGTTTAGCTCCGTTGGCTCGGTACAATGAGACCGCATGTGGAAGACATGTTCACACCCCTTCATCCGAGAGTCGGACGGAGTGGGAGGGAAGGTAGGAGACAGAGAGGAGGAGGGATAAAAGAGAGGGAGGCGGAAATGATGACAGAAGTGCAGATATAGTGAAGGTGGAGACATAGAGGAGGCTAAAAGTGACAGAGGAGGAGAGGGCGATAAAAGATAAATGGATTAAAAGTTAAACAAATAGATGGATAAATACAGATTGAAAGAGTGTGACAGAAGTGTGGAGGAAACAGACGGAAGCAGACAGACATAGTCCATCTCAGCAGAGAGACAGGCAGTGTGACAGTGACTCATAGCAGAATTAAACGCCATGCGAGCATATGCTGCTGTTGAGTAGCTATCTTTCTCCAAACCAGTCGTAATTTGTGGGTAGAGATGAAAAAAAAAGAAGCAGAGCAGATTAAACTGAGTTATTACAAACAGACGGCTGTAATTACACACCAGAGGAAGAGGCCGTTTGTCTTCTGTTGTGTGTTTTTTTGTTTGTTAAGGACGCACAGCTCCCTGTTTCCTCATTATGTGTTTTAGCTGGTGTTTTTTTTGTAGTTTACCTCAGAATGAGTTTCTTGCTGAGCTGTGACACGGGGCTGTAACTACTGTTGCTAATACGTCCATTATCGGTTCATCTTCTGAGCATTGTTGATGAATCCCTCGGTGGCCAAAGTGGCAAAAAAAATAAGTTTGTTGAGGTGGCATCTTCACATTGTTTGAAACCATTCGATTAACAATGACATCAAACAGGAAACCAGCAAACCGTCTGGTTAAGAAGCCAGACTACTGGCTGGATAGGTGACAGACAATAACATAAAACCTGCTGATTAATGTCTTATTGACTGACTAATTGATGAATGGATTTGTGTATGCAAACGTTAGCTCCAACATGTAGTCTACGTACTGTCAGTATGCAGCGTCTTCCCAGGAACTGTTGTTGGGCCTTGTGGTTTGGCACTGGTGTCTTTGTCTTTCTTTTTGATGAGGCCCGCCTCAGGCTTAACCAACAAATGTGGCTGGTGAGGTTTCTAACTATTATGAGCCAACCTGCTCCAACTGTAGGTTAGTAAATATCGTACAAATGAGGCCTGGGATGATATATACTCATCTCCTAATGTGATGGTATCACAAAACTTGCATGATAATTCAATCAGAATCCATCATCGATTGAATGGATAGATAACAGGGCTCTATTTTTTCAATTTTGTGCACCAGTACCCTGTGTACTAAACCATTAAGTCATGTCCTTAGTCTAATGATAATCAATAAGAAACACGTTCTGTCTGTATGAGAACAACAAATGAGGAGGAGGAGGGCTGTTATTAACGGCTCTGAGAG
This sequence comes from Chaunax sp. Z400, assembly GCA_037577475.1. Taxonomy (NCBI): domain Eukaryota; kingdom Metazoa; phylum Chordata; class Actinopteri; order Lophiiformes; family Chaunacidae; genus Chaunax; species Chaunax sp. Z400. The sequence goes on along the minus strand of CM075190.1, from coordinate 6,275,842 downwards.
GCATCGCTGTCTGAACCGGACCAGAACCACAGTTATTTTCTTCACCACAGAGCTGCTGGAAGCCACAGAGTTTGCTGCTCCGCTAAGGTTATATAGAAAGGTCACAATATGTTTCTTCTTCATATCTTATATCATGCAGTAATTATTGGGTCATTCACTGAAACATGATTGCGACCTCGTGCTTTTTGTGAAGATGAATTTACAAACTGAACTCCAGCCTTCTTCGTTCGTGGCTGTCGTCGTCGTTATATTGTCATGTTTCTTCTCTGTTCTGTAAAGTTGTAAGAAAAGAAAAATGTAAAAAAGAAAAGAAAAGTGGGGAAATGGATTTTCCTAAAACTCCTTATCTGGGCCACCAGACATGTTGTAAGTAGACTGGCATGAACCCTGTCATGTGGCCAAAAGTATGTGGACCCGTCTGTCTACATACATCCTGCACTTTGAGTCTGTGGCTGTTTTGTGTGGTTTATAGACTCCACTCAAAGGATTAGTCAAGTCCCAAAACTATTCCCAATTAATTTTCTATTGATTGACTAACTGAAGCTCTGCTTTAAAGCCCAAACAATCAGTTGATCAAAGGATTAGCTGATCGACCAGGAACTATTTTGATGAACGATTAATTGTTTAAATCAGCTTTCGTGCACAACGTGTGTAAATAAATGTTTTCCACACATTGGTGTGAAGGAACCTGACCGCCACACACACAGAGACTTGACCTCAAACCTTCCAACACCTCTGGGATGAACTGCAATGCCGACTTATCCCTGAGAATCAGTGTCGGGCCTCGCTGATGCTCTTATGTCTGAGTAGGAGCAAATCCCTGCAGCCGTGGTTCAAACATCTGCTGCAAAAACCTGAAACCACAGAGGTGGAGACGGCGAGAGCAAGCACACAAGGGCCTCTGGTTATGGAAGCACACTTTCAAAAATGGGGCAATGATCAGTTTCTAATAGTCAAACCCACCCTATCAGGAGGTGGATGACGCCGACGTATGCAGTGTGTCTGTGTAACCCCCAGCGGAATGTGTCTCACGTCTTCCACCCACAGCATCTCCCCCTACAGTCAGGCTGATCACAGCAGTCGCGGAGTTTGCAGCACATATGCAGCACGCAGCCTACGTCTGGGAGGTGTCTGCTCCACCCACTGATATAGAAAACTCACTTTAGAGTTGGCAAAAAAAGCAGCCCTCCTGTGGGGGTGAGGTGTGTGGTGGTTGGGAGGGAGAGGAGTGCTCTGCCAGGAAGCACACCGACAAGACAGGCAGAAGCCCACTCACTCCTTTTCCTCCTCCCCTCTCTCATCTCTCCCATCTTTGTTGTGCTGTTCTGTTGTTCGGTCTCAGAGATGAGACACAAGACGCTTCGCTCTGTCCGTCTGCCGTTACCACATTCAGCTCTTCCTCCTCCTCTGCTTCCTTTCCTCCCCTCGTCTATCCTGTAGTCGCTCTTATCTGTGGACAAAGAGGAAGACAGGAACAACCTCCCAATGTTTCTTCAACCCCAGCGGTAATTCTCCTCACCCTTCTGTTTAACTCTCTCCCTCTGGTGCAGATGTCTCTGTCTCTTTCCTCTTTCCTCCCTTGTTTCTGTTCAGCCAGGCCGCAGCTCGATTTTCTACCTTTTTCTGCCTTTAGCTCTAGACATCCTGTGATGTTGACCTGCACAGGAAGGAACACTGCAGAATAATTTGTCGACCCCCTGCCAGGTTGACAAACATATATGTGTGTGTGTGTGGATGCCTGGCTGTGTTGTCTCAGGCTGACAGGAGGCAGCAGGGTGAGAAGGTGTGTGTCATGTGATCTTGTGCAGTCTCCATTAGTGTACGCTTTTTTTTTCTTTTCTTTTTTTATGGTGTCTTTGGGTTTTGTTTTCTATTTATTCGATTTGGGAAGTTGTGATATTTTTCTATAGTATTATAGAAGTTCTTCAACACAAACATGATAATTTATTAAATGCTTTCATTGGTTATATTCTATAGTATGTTTTTCCTCTTGACCACAAAATCTCATAAATATTAAAACCGACAAAAGGCTGTTTTTTGTATCAAACTGCTCTGGATGCTTTCTGAGAACATCATCACTTCTGCAGAACATACAGCAATGTTTCAAACGGTGCTGCAGTGGGTCATCTGTTCAACCGGTCATCACTCAAGGTTCCTACTTCTCTAAAGTAGAGCCTAAAAATATTTTCAAAACCAAGTCCTAAGAGCTACAACCATCCTACTTCCTGTCATGTAGATACAAATTTTTTTTTGACTAAGTTCTTAGAACTGTGAAAAGGTTCCTCAGATCTGAAAACACCCAAGGTGTTTGTTTATTAGTGCCCTATCTGTGCCGTTAAAGGTTCATTTATACTTCATTTACACATGAAAATGCAAACGTCTGTGTCAAAAGGTGCATCTTTTACTTTGGCGTCCATACATCCACAGGAGGGCAGGTTGTGATGACGTACTCAGCGGTGGTCTTACACTTTTTCCAATTTGCTTTTTTCTTCTCCGTTGTTTCCGGACACATTTGTCGTGCCTTGCTTGAATTGTAGCTACACTGCCTCCAACAATTTTCTGGTGTTGTCGCTCCATTCCGTCTGTATCGGTGAGTTCCGTGAAAACGTGCATGAATGTGTATGTAATGAACGCAGAGTACGAACGGAAGGCTTCGCCCTCACAAACGTATAGCGTCATATTTAATAAGACTCCTCTTGAACAGCTGGGAGCTGCAGTCTTTTATCAATGTTACACAAACAGGAGGAAATAGTGCATCTGCTTGAAACAGTTTCTAATGGCACAGAGGAATAAGATTTATCAGGCTGTGACAAACGCACAATACTTGTTAGAAGATCAGTTCATTGTAAGTTTTGGTCTTTTCATGGTCTGACAATAGGAAGAAAAAAAAAAGAGAACTGTTACTGGTTTGCATATGTGATGCATGAATGTGCATGAGTACAGCATTTTATTTTTATCGGCTACATCCGTCTGCTTTCTTTGCCTCTGGATTGTGTTTGTGCATGTGTGTGTGTCCTGTTGGCGTTTATCCTTCTGTCACAACAACTGGCTGCTGTGTGCCTGTCTTCTCTGAGGATGATGATGTCGATGATTGTGTGTATATTAGCGACGATGCTAACAAAGCCCGTCATTCCCAGTCACGGTCTCTGCTTAAAACACGTTACTCCACACCACTCATACTCTTGCCTATTACGATCTGTCAGACAACACTGTCTGGTGCCCCCTCCCACCACCACCCTGCACCCTGCAGTACCTTTCACCATCACCTCAGTCTTTCCATCATCTGTTGCCTGTCCCCTTTCTCTCCCTCGCTATTGCTGTACATTTGCTTCCAGCATTCTT
>CM075190.1:6222500-6267500 GCA_037577475.1 Chaunax sp. Z400 | reverse complement strand
TGCACACCCTCATTAGTCACAGAAGGTGAGTTCCCCCCAGCATTAACTGCACCTTGTTGCCAGCAGGAATGACTTTTCAGTAGATATGTAGTGTGAGTTGGTCCAAGTTATAAGGCACTATGCACTGAAACAAGCTGATAGGGAATAGTGCACGCGGGTCCTGTTCCTGTTTGAGCTGACTGAATAAGTCATTTAACTAAGAGTCTCACTAAGACATAAACAACCAACCGTGGCATTATTGTCATTAACTTATTTTAATGGGTTACAGCTTGCTTACTGTGTAAATGTTGACACACAGTATAATACGAGTCTGGGCCTTCAGCCTGTCAAGTTACCAATCCAGAAGGCTGATCTTCTGCTTTGTAAGTTTTCTCATAATACGTTCAGGTTCTCATGTCAAAGGATCGGATTTCTCCTGTCGTATCTGCACATGCAGATTTGGTTGATTTGTCAATGCTTTAAGATATTTGTCTTGGAGACTTCTGCCACCGCCGCCCTAATAATCAAGGTGTTTGGAATGTAGTTTATAATGCTCTGGGCACTGAAAAAGACTTTTAAAAACCCAATGATGGCAGGTCTTTCACATACTGTCCTGGTTCGTGTCGATAATTCACTGTTGGCAGTTTTCAGACGGATTATTTCCTCACGATACCAGAGTTGGAAACCTGAAAACCTGGAATTGCAACCAATAGGGAGAAGTTAAAAAAAAACATTATTTTATACGGGTGAACTCGATGTTATAAATGATCCATCGCTTATTAAAAGATCTTATGTAATCATGATGGCAGCTGTTTGTTTGCTGTCTTATTTTCACTGACAGGTCAGCTTAACTGACTGACCTCCTGTCAGCCTCACACAATGATACAAAGGTCAAAGTGCTGTCAGTGGGTCACGGTGTGTGTCTGTGCTCTCTCTCTCTCACTCTCTCTCGCTCTCTCTCTCTATGCAGTTTACTCTCTTTTACTTTGGCTTTGGGCTGCTTATAGGAAGCAGCTGCTGCTGTGACTGTGTGTTAGGACTGCATGTCCAACCTCAGTGTGTCTGTGCTGACCAAAATCTATCGAAGTATCAAAAGAGACATCCACTGAAAAATCCTTATTCAGGGGTTTGCTGTCACCTCTCCACTACTCTGTATTAATATAAAAGCATATGATGCCCAGTACTCATTTTTTTAAAAAGTTTAAAAGAGGATTTTGGTAGAAACATATTTATATTCATCAAATTAAGGCCTTAAACAAGTAACGTTTAGAAGTTGGTACTGAAATTTAGGTATCGTCACAAAGTATCACAAGCTACCCAAAGTCATTATTACTTGTGCTATGGAATAAAAAAGAAGCCCCAACAACTCTACCCTCTGAAAATAAATACATTTTTACTTGTTTCTGCAGCAAATGATCACATTCAGGTTTTTACCCAACTTTGTTGGGGGGGGGGGGGGGGGGGGGAAAGGACGTATGTAAGTTGGTTTAAAACGGGGGTCTTTCCCAAATTTTCGTGCGATGGCGGTGATCTGGGATTCCCACATCATTGAAAACTGCCCTGAGTCAGCTGATCACATGGTCCCGTACTGAGAGACATTTACTGGCTCCATTGTAAAGTTACTGAGCTTTTATTTACGGAAAGAGTTTCAAAAAGAACAGAACAGTTGAAGAAGACATGTGGTGAGAATAGCATTGTCTTTGTCAAAGAAGGAAACTATTCGCTGCTATTCAAATTCAAGTGGCTACAAGTGAAGACGGTGACCTAAAACATGTCTGTTTCCTGTGGCTCACAAGGTGAACATCTTCAGCTGCTCCTGTGAGAACCAGACCAAAATATTATGTGCACTCCTGCTAATAACGCACTTTCAGTTCATAGGTGTGTTTCCAATTGCAAACAATCAACTACTGCTCATTGTCATCTTAAGCATCTACGTCACAATGGGACGTGCATTAGTCAGGTTGCACCAGGTCAATTAACTCCACACGTCATCGCAGCTTTTTTGTGGTTTCATGCAATCAGAAAACTTGCAAGGTTGTCATTTTCCATGGCAGATCTACAAGAAAATTCTGTTTACCTTTTAGCCATGTTCATCGTCACCACACAGATGAACCATAGAGTTTAACATCGTTACAAATGGTAGATTGCATGAATAACAACTGGGTCACACCAGTCCATTTCTAAAGTTTATTGTGTAATGTGTTGTTTTTACCTCTCCTCCTGTTCTCCAGATCCATCTGTTGTAGTGGTAGGATGGGGGAATCTGTTTTGTTACAATAGACTTTTAAAATGCCCCAAAATAATGAGAGTTATGGTTGGTTGTGTATCTGTAGAATTTCCTTCCTCCATATTTTCATATATGTCACAGGAAAAAAACATAATGCAGTGTCAGTTTTTTTTCTCCATTTCATGCAGCCCTAGTCTGCACAGGTTTTTTTTAACACAGTTGTAGTGCATCGGTCTGTTTCACATGGTTTAAATAAAGTTAATGGCCTCTCTCCTCGCCACAGCAGAAAAAAAAGGAGGCAATGGGACGACTGGCTTGCAGATTAGCCAGCCTGTTGGAGGAATAAGGGTGCAGACGCCGGGCTGCTGTTGTTTTGACAAGTGGATCACTGTTGTAATAACATCAGACTGGTGGTGTTACTGCAGACTGCCTGCACACACACTGATTTCTGGCCTGTGTGAGAGTCGGTGCTGTACACTGTGTTCCGAAGCCTCTGAACTGGGTGGATACTGCGGTTCAGGCACGATAGGCCTCTGCTGTTTTCTCTCTTATTTAATTTCTCATCCTCCTCCACTTCCTTCCCTCCCTTCTCAACTCCTCCTCTGACTTCCTCCCCCCCCCCCCCGACGTTCAGAGCAGAGGACATTTGCTGCAGCTGCTTTACTTTTATTTTACCCGACCTGTGAAAAACATCCCTGACTATGAGTTAGTTGTGTGTCTGGTTTGTGCAGCTTTAGCAGCAGCAAAATGAGGAGTATGTGATATTTATCTATAGGGCTAACCGCATTACCGCTATACAGCAGTCATGTGACGCCTACCGCTGGGTTGAGGTCATTACCGTCATTCTGCGTGTTATATGGAATATAAACACAACCACCACTGTAGAGTCGTCTTTGACTGTCTGCCATCCGATGCTCAAGAGCTTCTTTAATGATAATAATCATTATTGATTATTTCTAGGCTTGAATACCTACAGGTCCTGTTCAGTTGATTACGTCACAGCACATTCTGAATGGCTGTCAGACTAAGTGAGCGGGCTTCCCTAGTCAGAGAGCTGGTGTGATTAAGACAGGATCGAAAACAGGTGTGGGAGAAGGAGAAGAAAATGAAATTTTGTGGCCTTCTAGTGACGCTGTAGAACTGATGAATGGGTTCGTTGAGTTGATGTTGAAGTCGTAGTCAGCGTGGGTAAATATCTACACATGATGTGTTCATGGACTTCCAACTGACGAGGCTGTACGTCCAAAGTGAGCTACAACGTCTGTCCAGCAGCGACAGCCGGGAGTCTGCACGGCTTTTGCAAGAAGAGCGAAGCTCCAACGTGACAACAATCAGACACTGATTACGTGTCTCGCTATTTGGGGTGCAGTTAACCACCATCCTGCGGTCACCTATTGCTTTTTCACCACTGTGAGAAAAAGTCCGTACGGCCACAGCCCTACTTATGCGTCTGGCTCAGACAAAGGCTCTGGTTGACTTGGTTTCCAGAAGGCTGATCTCTGAATGAAACCTTCTCCCAGTCCCCTCCCTGTGGCTGCTGTGGTGAGCACACAGGCCCAGACTGGTACTGGCTCAAGCTCCCAAATGAGACAGCCTAGCAACATAACATCTACCCAATGCATTCTCTCTTTTCACGGAGGACGGCAGCCCCAGAGGGTTGAAAAACAAATGGCAGCGGTTATGTTATGATTAGAGAGATAAAAAAAACAAAGGAAAGCAGTTTCTGGACGATTCTCAAATGAGCTCCTTTTAGCCACGCTAGCAGCATGGCTCTTTGGATGTCAGCCTGAGAGATCACATCAACCATTGGAGGAGCGGCCATGAAAACATTCATGGCCTCTAGAAGATGAATCCCAATGACGGTTAGTAAAACCCCTCCTTGTTTTAGCCCTGTCACTAGGCCAAAATGATTTTCTCTTATCCAGCGAAATATTTTAGCTGTACTAGATGAACTGGTATAAACTGGGATGGATTGCCATGACTGTGTTCACATATTTAAATTCCCCTCGCAAGAAATGCAAAAAACTTTTTGTTGTGTATTATTTGGTTTGTGTTTTGGAGAAAAACCTGCAGAACTAATCGCATTCCTATCAGCGATATGGATCAAATACAAAATCCATATAATGACAATATTCTGACTTGTCGGTGTAATGACGTCATATTTGTACGCACAGCAACAAAAAGCATGGCTGAAAGAGAAAATACCATTGCTAATGGCGCCAAAAATGGGAGTGGCTTCAGTGGTGTGAAAGGGGTTTGGTTAAAAAACAAACAAACAAAAAAACAAGAGGTGTCAGAAGACTGGAACAACAATATGGAACAATACAACCAACTTAATGCACCACTCCAAGCAGAAACACAGAAAAGTCCTGTGGGGAGAGCTCAGCAGCAACAGCCACATCGTCCACCTCTAAAGTGGAAATTTCCCTTTCTTTGGTTGAAGTGCTCGACTTTGGACAAGGGTTCATGAAGGTGTCGCCTGCTGCTAAAGCTTCACAAGCATCGGGGTTCACCAGCCCTGAAGAGACCAGATGTATAAAGGTTGTGCTGGTTTTTCAGAGCACTGGTTCCTTGAACGCAACTTCAGCTCAGCCCGCGTCCCTCATGGCTTGTTAGGAGTTTATTTTCCAGAACACTCCACTTCTTCCCTCTCACGTGTGGCTAATGACGTTACCAGAGGGTCATTTAGTGCAGTTTTAGTTTTCCATCCTCACGCTGAGCACTTCGTTCCCTCAGTCCAACCTGTTCCACATTAGGTGACTCATATTGTGACGAACGGCTTAACGTGTCAGTTACTGTGTCTGGTAAGTTGAGTAGTATTTTTCTACCTGTTGCTTCATTATGCTAATAAATTAATTAATTCCAAAGTTGTTTGGCTTGTCTGTAATTGTTGTTTTGCACTAAACACCTCATGGCGCCGCTCTTTGGTGGTGTATGTCGGTTGGTTTTACTGGCTTAGGTTTCCTTCTGCACTGCTTCTTTTTTTCCTTCCATGTGGTTTGTGCTAGTTGGCCTTCTTCCACTTAGCCTTACCCCACCCGTCCCCTGTGGCGGCTGTGGTGGGGCAGAGTCGGGTTTGGGTGGGTTTACGTTTCAGCTCAGGCTCGACATAACCCACCCAAATGCAGACCAATATGCTGCAGAGGATTATTGAGGCTGGGAAGTCTGGGATAAGTTTGACTTGAACTGGACCGTGCTGCTTCCTGCTTCAAGCGTTAGTGTGTCCCTCACACAAGTTCACATTTTTGATTATTTTGTTATTGATTTGTTTTCCGAGCATTTTGTCCACTGTCACTCAAAGTTTTGACTCTCTTCTGTTTTCTTGTTGTTATCTGATCTCACCCGTGTTGTGTCAAAAACTGCCAACATGGATTGTGGGTAACACACTCCGAAAACTGCACAGATATTGGTGGAGCAAGTGTCTGCCAGGGTTGAGACATTGCGGCTCAAATAGCTGAGTGTGCACTGTGTCAGGACACAGATTGTATAAACACACACAGAAAGTGAGTGAGTGTCCAGCAGTGAGTAAGAGTGTGAGTCAGAGGTCAGACTGTGTGCCAAGACCAGACAAGGTCAAGACTTGAGCTCAGAACAAACCAACAACACGCAACAAAGGAGTCTCAGACTGCGGAGAGGGAGTGGAGAGAGAGAGAGAGAAACTGGACATGGGAGACAATGAAGAATAAGAAATGCAGAGAGGGAATGATGGTGGGTGAGGGAGGAATGCTAGAAGAGAGACCGATAAAGGCCGGAAGAGTTGGGAGAGGACAAGAAGAGACTTGTGGGAGAGATAGAGGAGGGTGGAGGGATTTGGCGGGGGAAGGGTTCAAAGTGAAAGAATGGAAGGACAAGAAAGAGAGAGGATGAAACCATGAAGCAATGAATAGACAAGAGGCAGACGTGACTGTAAGGCAGTGATCATCATGTCTCCCAGTGGTGCCCTGAACTGGGAGGTCATCCCAGCTGTGTGTGTGTGTGTGTGTGTGTGTGTCTCACTGGCTGTGGGTTGTTGAGGACAGAAGTTATTCACTGTGTTCACAGACACACACTGCTGTAGGTTCATGTGTTGTGATTAGTCCTCTCTCATACACCATACATATAGTTTACTCACTGTGACAGACTGACATGGACTTTGACCTCTGCTACCCCCTGCTGGTTAAATTCAATTATAACAGTATTTCTCAGCCGGAAATCTGGTGTTGTCATAAAACTGGCCTTTTTATGCAGAACAAAGATGTACATATTTCTGAAATTGTTGTTATATGATCAGTGACAGCAGTAAAAAAAAAAAATCCCTTCTGCTCACAAAACCTACAACAACCAGAATGCACTTCGCTGCAGCAGACCAATGAATGCTCTGGCTGATGGGTGATGTGCTGTAATGATGGCAGCCAATCTTGTATTAAAACTAAATTGGTGCACTAGAATATGTTTCAAAAACGTTTTCGGTGAGGAAGAGGCAATAAACAGGATCATGGTTCACAAACAAACTAATAGTTTGATCTGAGTATTTTCAGCCTCCAGTATTACAATACAGGAAACAATATGGTGAGAGCTTTCTGTTCACAAAGTTTGGTTGTATGGCTGAAAAGTGCACTAAAGTACATTTGTGAAAACATTTTATTTGAGAAACAGGCACAGTGCAGTAACAGAATCTTGTTATTCTTATTCTCATTGTTTGTACAATCTGCAGTTCAAACAGCAGCCCTGGAGCTGGGAATACGTGTCATCAGGAGGACAAATGACTGCATGCAGGCATAATAAAGAGAAGTTTAAAACTGTTCATTTGCACAGAAAACAAAGCTGCTTGAAAATCAACAACGTCTCCCTTCAGATGATCTTTTCATTTTCCGTTCAATCCTTGAAAACATTATTTCCCTGTTGAGAAAACAATCTAACCAGAAGTAGCTGCTCTGCTTCTTCCTCAGCTCTGATGTTATGTGGATTTGTTGATGATCACATTTTTCTTTTTCTGAGCACTTAAAGGACTTCTCACTGTTCGACTTATTGTAGTTTTTGGTTTGTTTGTTTTACAGTGCATGTCCAGTCTCACATGAAGATGGAAAAGAAACATCACTTTCAGAATATGATCATTTTAATGCATTTCCTTCAAAGCTCAAAAGTCCCTTTGTCTCCTGATCAGTATCCTGAACTCAAACTCTTAACGGCCATCTTCACATCTTAAAACTGTGCAGGTGCATCAGGTCACAAACGGACTTCATAATGTTGTCGAGTTTTGTGTTCATTTTACGACTGACGTTGTTTTGCATGTGTCTCTCTCTTGTAAATGCTTGATGCTAATCCCCCCCCTCTCTCTCTCTTTTGTGTGTTTGTGCAGCTGAACTGGAGTTTGTTCAGATCGTCATCATCATCGTGGTGATGACTGTGATGGTGGTGGTGATCATCTGCTTGCTCAACCACTACAAGCTCTCCACCTGGTCCTTTATAACGAGGCAGAGCCAGGCCCGCAGACACGACCATGCCCTGCAGCAGGTCAGTAACACTGAGAGTGGATGAGACAAAACAACACTGTTTGTGTTGGGCTGTGTTTATTTGGTCTGGCAGCTCTATTCTTTCAGCAACTCTGCCAATAACATTTTGATCTGAACCAATAGTGTCTGAAAAGCTCTGCCTGTTCATCTGTTCTCGCTGAATGTCCCTATGTGCTCGTTGTGACAGTACATTTCTATCATTTAAAGCAGGACAAACATAGCTCACCAGTTTGTTCCCAGTATTGCTGTGCTGAGCTAAATGAATCCTTTTATCCCAGTCAGAGGCTGTCCCAGTTTCACTGAGGTAACAGCTTTGCTCCAGTCTGTGAGGTGAACTTGCTGAATTGGTTTCCTCAGAGCCAGTCTGTGTCGGGCCTTGATGTTTAATTCACCACAGCGCCGTCTAGACAGCCTCAGCTCTGCCCCCATACTGACATTTCAACACTCCGGGACAAACACACATACACGTTGCGTCCGCTGACGTGACACCAGGCAAAGAATATGATCCATGATGCAGAATTATTGGTCCACAGCTTTCTAGCCCATTGTCTGAAACAGAGATAAGAGCTTTTCTACACTTGGTAGTCCCATTACAGATGATTTAAATTCAGCCAATAAACCTCTCCTCTCTCTGTCTGCCCCGTACAGTTCAAACAAAACACCAATTATGCAAACAGAAACGGACACATTGCAATAAAAGACCATAAATGCAACATCTGAAAGCAACAAGCCAACAAAGAGCCCCGTAGCTGAGAAATTTGAAAATTAGCCAATGGCCTTTTGCTCCTAACAGACACATTAACAACCAGGATCAATGCAGACTTGTCCTCCTTTTTATGTCTCTTTTTTTCTCACTAAACATTGTTGACTGTGTCGTCTTAGAAAAGATCCTCAAGCCAAATGTAGACGAAGGGAAACTGCAGATATTTGATTCTTGCCTCTCTTTGTTGTGGCTTTTATCTCGTCTATTTTTTAAGACGGGAGCCGTCTGCCTTTTGTTGTCCTCGTTCCAAAACTGAGAAGGTTTTTTTTTTTAGTTTGAGGCCATCAGGCATTTCTCAGCATTATTGTTTCATCTTTGGTGTCCTCATTAAGTTGTTTCTTTTTTGGTGTTTTTTTTTTCCTCTCCTTTTCATCCCTTTTTTGTTAAGTGAGAAAGTTTTTATCGTCAGCTTAATGGTCTCACATCAAAAACCATCCCAGGCAAAACATATCGGTGACGGTTGTTGATTTTTAAAGCTTTATTAATAGCAGCGAATCTAACATGACTTTAAAAGATTGTCAAATGCACGTTAAATGTTCAGGAAGATGAAACGATCACTTTGTCAACATTTAAGAAGTAGAGACACAGAATAACAGTGTTGAAAAACACCTTTGAAAATCTCATCCTCGTTCTTCCTTGTTTTTATCTGTCTGGATGTTTTAGGATGGATGTCTGTGGCCTTCAGACAGCGGCTCTCGACAAGGTGCCTCGGAGGTAAGACCACCACAGAACTGACCCCCATTAAACCCACAGCCAAGCCTTGTTCACACAGAGGAGGCGGGGCTATGGCTACACTTCATATATGGGGACCCTGAACTGTTAAGAGAGCGTATTTAGCAGCCTATTGACAGATGTATGCACAAACACCAAACTGTTTTCTATGTTGCAAGACTTCAGAAATGTCCAGGTGTCGACTCTATGGCAGTTCCCTAAAATTTAATTTGAAAATTTACAATCTATAGAATTGTGTCTACCTGTATCCTGTCACCAGATTTTTGCCTATACACAACCCTAGAGGTCATCAGTGGCAGCCTTGTAGCTATGTGGTTAGCATCCAGGGACGCCTCCATCCCATCGACATCATTTAGTCACTACCTTTCTCGATGTCAGACATCCATGAAATTTTCAGTTGAATTTTCCTTCAGCAAGGCTGTAAGTCCAGCATCTGTCAGCTGTCATCCTACAACACACGACATTTTCTGCAGCTTTAAAAATAGCTTTGAGCACATCTTGAGCGACATGCGGCGACTCCGTGTCGATATGACAGCAATAGTTTGACTGCTGTGGACGACAGAAGCAAGAAAAGATTCCCCCATGAAGTTTCATCATTATAAGAGATGCTATCTCTAACTGTACGGCCCTGGAATAATTACCATACACAAATCATAGTATATCTGGTTTTTTTTTATCCTTTTGTTAATGTGAGTCACATTTCTCACAACCTGCCTCGTTACTTTGCCTCATGAATTTCTGTCTGCTCCCTTTACCTCTGTGGAACCACTGAAAACAATTCATGTTGGGCTTTTACTCTGGCCTTTGCAAGAAAATCTGAGGGCCATTTGCACTAAAAGTGGAACTCCTTCATTTCCTGTTTTGAGCCGTGAAACAATCTTAATTGGTGCCATAAAGCAATCCAGCAGAATTCCTATGTTTCCATGGCCTTTTCCCTAATTATGCAGTAGGAGGAAATGACTTGTAGATGATAACTTGCTACACGAAGCACATTTAACAGGATTTGGCATTCAGAGGCAACGTAGAAATAAAGTATAGGCTGTAAAGATGGCAACTGAAATGAATTGAACTGCGAGGAAGAAGCCCTGAGCCATGTTTTGTGTTTAATGTACACGCTTTAAAGAAATGTCTCTTCTTCACTCTTTGTTGAGTCTCAGTCGGCTTATTATCCTCGTACATTTCATTATTTGATTACTGCCCTTGCGTAAGTCGTCTGTGGTTACAGGAATACTGTCACGGCACGAAGATCCCGACATATGCGTTTTGGATGCTTATAAATATTTGATCATTCAGGAATAGAAGCTTGTAATTCGTGCCTGGTATGGCTGGCACTATTCTCCAGAGAAATCTAACCTGGCATGTTGTCAAAGACTCGTAAATAAAGAACAGCAAACAAATGCCAGTGTGCTCAGTGTGACTGGTGGTCTGCTTGCTCAATGGTGTCCGTGCCAAATGGAGGGGTCACGTTGGGAGGAGATGCACTGGGGAAAACTGGACACTTGAAAACTCAGCTGACCACATGATAGTTGACATAGCCTTTCAGCTGACCAGTGTGTGGACTAAATGAACCTAAACTTTGACAATGACAACCATGACAAACAAACCAATTGCTCTCTTTCGTTTGGAGTACCTCGCCAGCTGAAAGCGTTTAGTGTGTAAATCCGAAGTAAAGGAGGCCTTAAAGGAGCAGGAGGTGGGTGAAGGAGTCAGAGAAGAGGAGGCGCAGCAGGATGAAGGGAGGTAGAAACAGTGTCGACGTTAAAGCACCCAGAGAGACCTGGGGAAAAAAAGGAAAACACCATGGAGAGACAAACACAGAGGGAGACACAGCCAATGAGTGTGGGTGGCTGATAAACGCAGGGAAGGGGGCTGTGTGTGTGTGTGTGTGTGTGTGTGTGTGTGTGTGTGTGTGTGTGTGTGTCGGGGGGGGGGATGGTTTTTGGTGCGTCATTAATCAGCAACACCTCCCCTGACACTGTCTAGACAGCCGTCTGAGAGCTGCCCTGCTCTGCTGCGCTCTGCACCCTCTATCAGCCATACACCTTTCTCTCCCCTCCTCCCTCCCTCCCTCATCTGTCTGTCTTTTCCATTTTATCTCTCCTCTGTTTCCCTCCGTCTTTATCATTCCCGCTCTCTTTTCCTCTCTTTATCTTTGTGCCTCTCTCCTCGTCTCTCCTTACCTCGCTATCTCAGTGGCCTTTCTCGTTAATCCTTTCTCTTTTCTTTCACTTCAGTCGCCCTGATCCTCCGTTGTTCTCTCCATCCAGACTGCTTTGTCAGTGGGGGTTTGACTATTAGAGCCACAGCCACTAATTGAAATGGGCTTCCTCTGATAATGAGTCGCCACAGTAGAAATGTGTTGAATTGGGACAGAAATGTGAGACATGAAGAAATGGATCGTGCAGTCTCACAGTCTGAAGAGCTAATTGGGGTGAAGATCTCTGACAAAGGCTGGAGAATGAGGCGATGTGTAGAACGTTGTAGAGGGCACAGTGGCTCTTTTCTCCCTTTGATTTTCATTACACTGTTATGTCTTCAATAACCAAAAACCCTTTCACACCAGAAAAAACCCCACCAATATCTGGTTTTTGTCCTCGGCGACAATGGGTCCAATCAGCAGTAGTTATTTATCATCTCCATCTCTAATTGGGTGTGATAGAAATATGACACCAGGTTGCTCATCCTGCAGAGTGTCAGAGGGACTGAAGTAAAAGATACAAGTAACCACCATAACAGTTAGAAGCGTGTATTTTCAAGAATCGGACAATACGATGCGTATCGCGATATACTGTGATGTATTGTGATACGCTACGCAAGGCCATATGTTGTTTAATAGGCCTGTGTTTGTGTTTACGTCAGGGACATGTGTTTACCTCTTCCTGTCTTGGCCCCGTTCACACTGCAATGTTTGTCTAAACGATCCCTGTCCACACAGACCCGCATAACAGTATGCATAACAGAGCAGTGACTGGTGGTGTAGCCTTTCAAAATCAACACCACAGAAGAGTCTGCAGCACAAACAAAACCTGACAGTCCGACATTGTTTTTTAGTTGTTGTTCTGTCCATAGTGTTCTGTCTGCTTATGCGAATAAGGCTGGAACCGTTATAGGCATGCGTGAAGCTGGGCTGTGATGTCATCGTTTTCAGAGGAGTTGCGTTTTGCCCGTTTACACGACGACGGTACCGTGGCATTTTCAAAAGATTACACTCTGGAACCCATTTTCAAAAGTTTGATTTTTCAGGCCTCCGATTGTCTTTCTCGTGTAAACAAACAGCAAAAATGCCATAAACGTTTACCGTTGTTGGGCGAAATGGTTGTCGTGTAAATGGCCCCTTAAGGCCCATTTATGCTCTACGTTTAAGATTCCGTATGTAATCAGACACGTTTTCAGAGAGCTTATTAATACGGATGAGATGAACAAATTAGAGCAATACCACTGGAAATCGTTGCGGGCAGTGTAGCTACAATTAAAGCAAGGCACGACAAATGTCCGGACACAACAAAGAAGAAAAAGGTGAAGCGATAAAGTGAAAAAACTCTCCGTTCTCAAGTCTCGATGTACCTAATGGCCTCACAGTCCACCGCTGAGTACATCTTTACCTCTGCTTTTACCGCTCTGTATTTACCAGGTACTTATCCACAACCTCCTCCGACTGTCGCCATATTTGTTGTTGTTGAAACTTTTGACTCTTCACTGCCCTCCTGTGGTTGTGTTGATGTCGACGTAGAGGACATATGGAAGTATGAAGGCGATGACGAATAGACTGTATACAGACGGACGTATCCATTAACCTGCGTAGAGGGAGGATAAATAAAACATCAAGGACGGGATCAATAAAAGTTAACTGGACTAGAGGAGGTGGGATACTGTGGACCAGAGACGTCAGATGAATACGATCGTTTGGCTCAGCAATGTAATATTATCTTTGATTCATTACTGAACCAAGACATGATTATTTTATGGTTTACATTTCACTAAATTCTTTGGCCAAAATAAATCATTCCAAGTAGTTGTTTAAGTTTTTCTCTGATTGAATGTTTTTGGTTTTTATATATTTGCCATATTGTTGTCTACAATAAAATATTAATATTGTGAGATTGATTTTAACTATGTTACCTGTTGATGCTGTTAGCTGTCATAACTGCAATCCTTGAAGGTTGAATCTGAAGCAGATCTGTTTCATTCAAGAGGCTTCTTCAGTTCTGACTGACTGGTGGGGAGTTTCAGATATTATCATATATTATATATGATTGAAATCAATTGTTAACGTGTAAAACGTCAGAAGTCCAGCTGCTTCAGATTCAACCTTCAAGGATTACCATGACCTGGATGAATGAGAATCTACACCAACATGTCATTACTGTACTGACATTCTTCTGTCTCCTCTTCACTCCCTCACTCCCCCTCTTTTCTCTTGTATTCCTCCTTTTTTCCTCCTTCCTTTCTCCTTCCCTCTTTCTCCCAGGTATTATACGCTCCGCAGGCAAGGGATCGCTTCACTGCTCCCTCCTTCATGCAGAGAGACCGCTTCAGCCGCTTCCAGCCCACCTACCCCTACCTGCAGCATCAGATCGACCTGCCGCCCACCATCTCCCTGTCGGACGGCGAGGAGCCTCCGCCATACCAGGGGCCCTGCACCTTGCAGCTCCGCGACCCCGAGCAGCAGATGGAGCTCAACCGCGAGTCGGTGAGGGCGCCGCCCAATCGGACCATCTACGACAGTGACTTGATTGACATGGGAGGAGGCGGGAGCCTGGGAGGGGTGGGGGGAGGAGTGGGAGGAATGGGAGGAGGCGGCCCGAGACCGCCCAGCAGTAATTCGGGCATCAGTGCAGCCAACTCCAGCAGCCATGGGCGCATGGAGGGCCCCCCGCCAGCATACAGTGAAGTGATGGGACACTACCCGGGCTCAGCATTCTTTCTACACCAGCACAGCAATAACCAGAGGGCGGGGGGGCCGGGGAGCAGGACGATCCAGCAGCAGAGCCAATCAGAAAGCACAATAGTACCTGCCAAGGCCAAGGACGGTAAACCAGAGGACCTGGTGTGAAGAAAAGGGTAGTGGGGCACCCACTCCAGACTGAAAAACTGTCTCTCCTTTTCACCCCGGATCACCTGAGAGTAGTGGTCTCTCTCTCTCTCTGTCTGTCTGTCTCTCTCTTACTCTTTCTCTCTCTCTCTCTCGCTCTCTCTCTCTCTCTCGCTCTCTCCACACTCCCATGCACAAATAAATATCAACCTTAGCTACAACGAAACAAGGAAAGAGAGGAAACAAGAGTTGATTTGGTTTCAGTTTCTTTCCCGTGTTGGTAATTCAAACATGGAGCACCGCTGGGGCAGGATGTATGCACTGCGTTTCCTCTACGTGACAAAGGAACATACTGCTAGCACAGATTGAAGATTTCTTTTTTTGTCCCCTCGGGTGATGGCTCTGTCCTCAGGATCTGAGGAGGATGGTCTTGGTTTTTTTCCTTTTCTTTTCTTTTTGTTTTGTTTTTGGACCGGGATCTGTGCACAAAGCGAGAACTGAGAATCAAGGACTTAACAGAGAACACAACAAAAACAGGAGACTCACAAACCCAAATCTTAGTGCCAAGGTTCATGAGGAAGCAAAGCAGAGGGGGGATGACTTGTTCTAACATTCAAAACACAAGAACGAAAGGTTATCTAAAAGTTGCACTATCTTTTTGTTGTAAAAGAGCAGAGGGAAATTATTATATGTGATGATGATGATGCTTGTTTTTCTTTTCTTTTTTTTCATCCTTTTCATGAATGGACTGATTGACTGAACTTTGGCTCCAAAGTTGTTTAAACAGTTGGGAGCAAAAAAACAACAACAAGTATTATAAGCTTGTGTCCTTCCTTTTTTGAAAACTGCAAGAAATACTTGTACCCAGCCTACAACATCTGTCTGCTTACACCACAGCACAGTGAGACTTAGTAAGTAAATAACCTCGCTCACGTCTGTGTACACTTCAGCCTAGCGAAGAAGAACTCTGCCTCGTGGCCAGCCTCTGGGCGGATGAACGCTTCTTACTTTCTCTGCCGTGTTTGTTCATTTGTTGCAAGATTTTCCATTGTTTTCCCAAACCAGAGTAGACCCCGAACTCTTAGACGGATGAGAGCTGCTGGGTGAGATCCAGCATGCTCCATGCTAACATTTCTAGATATCAAATGAACCTCGAATGACACGACTCCATAACCAATAAAACATATCTAGAAGTCTGCCCAGCGGCCAGGTCACAAGCAGAATCTTCACTTTTCAGCTCTGCCTGAGCATCTGAGCACCTGACACTTCCTCTTTCCTGTTCCCTGCACCCCCCCCCCCCCCCTCACCACTCGTCTCCTCATGCACAGTGCATTTTGCCAACCACCACACTGAACACGAACCCCGCCGCCATGACAGCGAAAACACACACAAAAGAAAAAAGAAGGCTCGGCTTTTCCGTCTTCACGTCTCTAAAGCCACAAAAAGAAAAAACATAAGACGACACAAAGTGAAGATTCCTGTCTGCGTCCGCCAGCACAGCGATCAGGTTTTAAAACTGTCTGTGGTCGAAGTCAAAGGGCTATGGGAGGGTCCTTTTTGTAAAAGAAAACCTTTTTGAAATCAAGCCTTTTTCTCTGCTCATTGTTGCCTTCTCCTCTGCTCTTGCGCTTTCTGTCTTGTTTGCGTTCAACGCCATTGCCCGCCCCCCCCGCCCCCACCCACACCCCGGCATTCTAACAGTGTCTCTGCTTAGAACTGTTCATCAGCCCTGCTTCCATCCGTGTGCAGAAAAAGTGCGTTCAAATGATGCAGAGTCCGCCAAGCCCTTTAAAGTGGAGACTGGAGTGGAGCCCATGTTTGGCAGTGTGCTAGTGCAGTCCTCTTCTCCCTGTGTGTGTGAGTGTGTGTGTGTGTGTGTGTGTTTGCGTGTGTGTGTGTGTGTGTGTGTGTGCTGGATAGACCTTTTAACACCACAGAAAAGCACTTAATGCTCCTGGCAGGAGCATAGTGTGTGTGCACATGTTTGTGTTTATGTGAGTGATGTATTAGCTGACAGCTTTTGTCCGGGTTTCCAGATTCAAGGACGTATTAGTTTTTTGGCACTGTCCATATTAACACATTGTGAAGTAGAGTTTCCTAAAAGAGAAGATCCTAAAGAGGATGGTGATCCTGGTGAAGGAGCTGAAAGGAGGTGCCCCAGGTTCCATTAAAGCTGCACAAGGAGAGCTGCACCTGTCTTCATAAGGGTGATATGTTAGATTCACATACATGTCAGCTCTTACAGAACGCCTGTAAGTCTTAGCAGATTTTCTGGATTTCAAAGTTCCCTCAGAATTTCAATAGATGGATGCAGAAGTTGCACACATTGTCAAATTAACTAAACAGTTTATTTTGGTCTGGTAACCATGTCATACAAGCTGGTCTAGTGGTTACAGCAGTCAACTCCCAGTTTGAATCCACAGTCGCCATTTTTTATTTAATAATTTAATAGATTTTTTTTCCCTACATGTTATTTTTTATTACAGATTTTGTGAAAATCTTAAGGATTTTCAATAAAAGTCTTACAGGTGAGCATCGGGTGAGGTTGACATGTTGGCCCAGGTTCATGCCACTATTGATTCTCCTCATACTCTAAGGTATGAAGTGAGTTCACTGCTGCTAAATGTGAAACCAAATAGCAGATGGTGTTGAGACCGACAAATAAAATATAAAGTAACTACATCTTTGGCAGCAGTTTGGCAACAGTTGTGCTTTGAGGAGATTAAAGGATGTTTTTCTTTATTTTTTTATTGTGATAAATGTCTCTCACTCCTGTCAGACTTCCTACCTTGTCTGTCGCTCTAATGAAATGTTCATCTTTAAAAACAAGTCACAATCAGCTGGTTTGGCAATAAGTTCTTGACCCGTTGTGTATTTTCACGTTTTATTCTGGAGCTCGCCCTGTCATAACATCTGCAGGAGAACAGAGTAAACTCTATCTGCTGAGTTAGGTGGTGGAAGGCTGTGGGAAAAAGTTAGCAAGGGGAACTTTTTTTGAAAAAAATACCCAATAGGTAGGATTATCATCAGAGCCTCGTGATCTGATGAAGGCACACATTAGCCAGTCTGGATTAAAAACGTGTGTTTGAGCAAAGAGTCGTGCAAATATATTTTTGGAGTGCAGCTTATCCTAGCTGTTGGGTGTTTGTTCAGAGGTATGTTTGTAGCTGAGTGCCCACAGCCAAGGAGGCTGCCAGAGGAAGCTCACCTGCTCTGCATCTCAACGTGACTTTTTGTTCCCAATGTGAAGAACAAACGTTGAGAAATACTCGTGTTCACAGGTCCACAGAAATATTGATGTTCTGATTAAATCATTTCATTCCTGATTTCTAAGGACTGCAGTCTTTTACATTCAAACTTTCCGTTAGCCTCAGCTGGTGCTGCTCTGTAGCCAGTTTGTGAAGTGTTAGTGAGCGTCTGAAGGCATCATGCAGCAGTGAGACCCGCTGAGCAGAAACCTGAGACTGGGAAGCTGGAAGTGTTGCCGTAGACGAGAACGGTTCCCTCCTTGTGCACTTAGAACCCTTCTGATTTTGTCAGTGTGTGAATGTGTCCATCTGCCTCTACAGTTGTGTATGTGTGTGTTACTACATCGCTGCTGCTATTGCTGCTGCTGCTGCTACTATTGTTGCTACTGCTGCTTCTCATGCCCCCCCCTCCCATCAGTCCTCTGTCCTTCTGTCCATCCTGTCCCCTCTACTCATGTGAAACTGTTAGGAGAGAAATCTGCAGTCAAAAGTAAAAGTATTGAGACAACATGTGGTCCTTTTCAGACCAATGTATGGAAGCGTTTTGTTACACTGGGGTGAAAAAAGATTGTTCCAACACTTCTGCCTCTGGCTGCACGGACCTGCTTCAAACCCACATTTCGTTCCTTTTTTTTTCTGTCTTTGCTTTTTTTTTTTTCTCTCTCTGCCTTGTTCTGTCTGCGCAGTCATAGCTTGTAAATTGAGGATATAAAGATGAATTTTATGTTTTCTACAAGGAGGTTTGCATGTTACTATTATGTGAGTAAATAAGGTGCCTAATGTTCATGTTTGAGCAGATCACACCTCAGTCAAACTGCTGCTTGGAATCCTAGCGGGTGTTTTATTTTGGACTCGACCGCCTGTCTGGCAGAATGGAGCAGAAATGTGTGAGGAAACGTTAGCCAGGTCGGCCAGAAAAGATTTCTGTCTCTCCATAAAGATGTTAGTGGGTTTCTCATTCACCTAAATCTGATCCTGCAGTGGACAAAAACTACATTTAATTCTAGGCCCACATGAAACCAGACACTCTGAACAGCAGCTCAGCCTTCACTGTTTGCACCGGCGTGGTTTGTGAGGCTGCTCACCAGCCTTCCATTATGCCAGACATGAGCTGTTAGTAACAGGGAAGCAACCGAAACCATTCCAACCAGTAATTTGACCAGCGTGTGGAGCAGACATAGGAACCCACTTGCACTCAAAAAGCTCCCACCTTCGTTGTGCCTCACTTCCAACGGTGCTTTTTTCAGTAGTCTGTCTTTCTTCATGTTTGTTTGTAAGGTGCTGTATATAACTTGAATATATTATGCACATATCCTACCCAATGGGTAGAAACCACAAAAAAATGTTGTGAATAATGTAATATAATGTATAGACAATATAAGAATTTTAAGAAGGCAGCATCAAATTTCTAAATGCCTACAGTTAAAAACGTGCTTTGTCTTTTTTTTTAATGAGAAAACATGGTTTGCAGTATGCTGAGAATATGGTTGCAACACAAATACAAATTACTACTTAATATTTTGCTATAAATACTAGTCTGTTATGATACGGATGAGATGACCTCTGGATTCAGGAAGTTGTTGAGAGAGGATATAATTGACTTGTTTATCGGATCATCTAAAAAGCTTTCACAGCGCTTTGCTCCTGGCTGGTGGTTTTATTTTCATCACAGTCGGCTAACATGCGTAGAATTCTATTACACAGATCTTTTAAGAACGCCAACACTTGCATCAGTCGCCGTTGACTTCAGGCCAATTTAAACTCGCACTGCAAAAAGCCGAAGCTGTTTAGTTTGGGAGACACGACCGCTGCAAACACGAACACTTCCACATCAGGAAGAATGTCTGTACTCATAGATCTTAACAATATTTTAAGTTCATTTCAGCTGTAATTTTGTATATCTGCCAAAGTATAAATCTGTGGACTCGAGCACACTCAGCACTGCTGCAGCTCAGACGGGACGTCGGGCTCTGGTTAAAGCATTTCAGCTCCATTCCAGGAGGATTTAATCACATTAATGTTGAAGAGTGAAAAACCTTAAAGGAAAATTCCCTTTTTTTTTTCTTCTTTTTTTTTTGGGGTCGAGATTGGAAAGTTGCACCAGCGTGAAACGAGTGAAAAATGCTGTTAAAACTGTCATTTAACTTTTTTCTCTTAGTTTTTTTGTTTGTTTTCTACATTACAATGTTATATGTGGCTTAGTATATTGAAACAAAAGTCATGTTTAATCTGCAGTCATTTATTTACAGTATGTACTGAAAATAACTCATAACACTGTACAATAACCGCAGAGCATGTTCATTCTTATCTATAGACGATGTACATAGCAACGCGCCATCTTCTCTTCAAAGCACCAAATAAGTGGCAGTTGTGTAGTTTAATTTGGAAAAGTCTCTATAGTAACTCTGGCTGGAGCACCGCTGGGCTCTCCTTCTTCTTATAGACCTTTTTTTTGTTTCCTGCACTAGCTTGAAGAACTAACTTGGGCTCAGACTGATTTGTATCTGACTTCTGCCCCCCTGCAGCACGCTCCCTCTTTCCACTTATCAGAGGTCTGTACTCAACTGCTGACAACCAGTAACTGTTTCTATCGTTCCAGATTTGATCAATAATAACGATGATAACGTCTCAACAGTTTGGTATTTTCCCTGTCCTGACAGTTACCATAGGACTGCTTCCATCATTGGTTTTGTAACATCGGTTTGCTTTATTTACAAAATGAATCCTTCTCGTTCCCCCTCCCCCCTCTGTGCTCAAATCTAGATATATATGTGACTGTATTCAGTACGGTTTATATATATCCAAACGCAGAGGTAAAATTGTTGTGTATTTTTGCCTCTTTTTATTTAAGCAATTGTGATGTAATAGGTTTTAGGCCTAAGGTCTGTTATTGCAATACTTTTACAGAAAAGAAGAAAAAAAATCAAAAAATGTTGCTCTAAGTGCTGTTGTAGTCAAAGATTTTATGCTTGTACTTATGCTGTAGTCAAACTGCAGCGTAATGAATAAAACTTTAAAAGTGAGAACTCTGAGCTCCTTCCTGTGTTTCTTTTCTTTACTGTTGTATTGATGGTGAGGTTGGTGTTTTTTTTCACATGATGTCTGCAGTTCCACATCAGCGACTTGTTAGCCTGGTTTTCTAGCCTGGCAGCTCCACATAGTATGAATGGGTAAACAGCTCGTTATGATGCTATTAACGTAAGCTACATCTTAATGTCAAACATGCTGACTACAGGTCATACAGTATCTGCATATGTTATGTGGTTGTATCAATTTGTTAACCTCTTGTTCAGGAAATGACCAGTTGAAAGATATTGAAGATATTACTGCGCAAATCTCTATGTGGAATAAAGCAAAATAATAAATGAAATACAACCAAGTGGAACAAGAAGAAAAAAAACAGCAACTCAGTATCCAACCTATTATACACAAACCACAAAAACACAACCAGTAAGCCTGAAACCAATGTTTCCAGTTAACAGGACTACAAGGACTCAGATAACTGACGCACCTCGGCGCTTTGAGCTCAGTGATAATCAGGGTAATGTTTTCACTCGTGTCTGTTTGTTTGTGTATTTGTTAGCAGGATTATGTGATTTCCATTAAACTCAGAATGATGGGACACTGGCCAGGAAACAGCCCGTTTGGTGCAGATCCAGGTTTTTTTATCCACTTTTCTTAAATTTTGCTAGATGGGTCTTTTTTCAACATTTTCTCTAATTAAAAAAACAACAACCACTCAACCTGTTTGCATGGAGCTTTATGGATGGTGGGGCATGAGTCAGAGCAGCTAAATAGATGTATAGGATTGATGAGCTGTGGTGCAGGTCTGTGCTCTGAGTTTCACTGTAGGTACCTCCATTAAGGAGGTCATGTTTTTGCCAGTGTTGTTTGTTTGTTTCAGGATTACTCAGTAAAGTTATGAACACATTTTGATGAAATCTTTAGAGAGGTAGGTTACAACCCAAACAACACTCCAGTAGATTTTGGTGGTGATCTGGATCCTGGATCCTGGATCCTGGATCCGGTAGTGACAAGATCTTTGCTTTTTGATGACACACTGACATCCCCATAAGATCTACCACACATCAAATGGTCAGGGATTCATATTATGGGGGTCAAACCATCATGGGACTGTTGCTTTTAGGTGCAATGACATAATGATGAAACTGAGCTGCCTGATTGGTGGAGGTTTGTGCTCAGAGTGGTGTCTAGTTTTGCATGCATTTGATCATAAGTCAGAATATTTAATAAAATAATATTTATTCCCAATGATGGAGCTGAGTGAAATCCATCCATCCTGAGGGTAACATGAAGGTCTGAACCAAACTTCATGACAGTCCAATAGATGTTGAGATATTTTGAAGTAGCAGAGATTATTACTTATTTATCATTTGGGAAAGATTCACCTGACAATGTTCATGTCACTGGACACGTTAGGTGGTTGTAGGTTTGAAGCACTTTGGATTAACTATGTCAGACTTTATTAAATGTGGGTTAAATCATTTGGAATGTGTAGCTTTGGATGTCATGAGGAATTTATGTTTGCTGCTTCCTTTCAGGAGCTTCTGGATTACAAAAGGTTGCATCATAGCTTTGAGTAAAGCTGACAGACATGGATATGATCACTATTTAGAAGTCTGGAACTACTGGTAACCAGAATGCCACTCAGAGCGCACACCTCCAACCGAGGTCCAACAATCCTACACAGGTCTGTTCAGCTTGCCTGGCTCATACCCCACCCCTCCACAAAGTTTCCTACAAAACCGGTCAGTAGTTTTTGCATAATTAATCTCACAATGCTAAAGAAAGTGAGAGAAAAAAAATCCTGGATCCGCTGCTGTTTCTGGAGCTGCACCAAAATGTATTGGGTTTTTTTTTCTGGCCTATTCCCCATCCTTCCACCGTCACGGAGATCTGTCCTGTAGTTTTTGTGTAAGCCAGCAAACGAACCAACCAACCAATAACAAATGGACAGACATGGCTGAGAACATGATCTCCTTGGTGGAGGTCATTGCAGTGAATTCAATATCACGTGAATGTGCATTAGTCTGTTGTGTGAATCAAAATCCATAAACACTTCATTTCCCATAGTGCAACTGGAGCAGATTTTATACCATCACTGTCTGTTAAATACTCATGACTTTCAGACACCATGCACCCAGTTTATAACTCAGACCTTCTGTTACAAATCACCCAAACTGAGATGACATCATCTCTGCCTACTGTACTTTCTGAGACTGGAAGAAGCTCCATCATCATCATCATCAGATGGGTGCACCTTTCATTAGATTGAACTGTGGGGATGGACTGGACTGGATTTCAGTGGCTGCTGTGAAGGAAAAAAATCTACTCCTGGCTTCTCTCACAGAGGACATGAAAAAATAGGAGCTGACTACCTCTGGTATGTGTTAGCAGCTGCATCACTGCCACAGCCAGCAGCACTGGAGAAGATGAGCACATCATAAAAAAGAAATGCCTCTGCTAAAAATACCTTAGTGCTTCCCTTCTTTTGTTGGAGGAGGTACAGTCAGCATCAGAAGGTTGTTACCCTTGTCATCCACGTCGGCTGAAGTCTCCTCGTTCTTAAGCAACACAGTAAAGGTCAGCTCCAGATCACGTTCAACATCTCCCTCTGCCTCCATCAATGTTTTCAGTTCAAGAGATCCAGGAGAAAATGACTCACTCAGCCCTGCAAAGTAATGAACTGCATAGGTTTCTGTACATTTCAGCAGCAAGACCAGTTTATTTATAGACGGACCCCATCTGGTAACATGTCATAACATTCACAGGAGTGGAACAAAGCTAACATTCAAAGCACTTAGCCTCACTTACAAGTGCAGAAGGAGGGTGGGCCCCCAGGGGCCCCGCCTCCTGTCCTCTCTGTGAACCTCCTGCTGCAAAAACGCTGCAAGGAGCACAACTGTCTCCATACTTCTCACATTTCCTCCTGACTCACTTTCTTCAGACTACGCTCACTCGCAGACTGGTGAAGGCCATGCGGTGGAAATCATGCATACATACATCAGCTGCTCAGAGATGAGACGTGATGCAGCTTCAGACTCTGAACGCCTCCAAGACAGAAACAGAGGAGGAAGCTGATTTCTAGTAGCAAATATTTCACATCCATGTTTTACCAGGATGCAGTGCCTCAATGTTCACTGTCGTGAAGCTATCAATCAGCAGTAATACTGTTCTCATTGAAATCAGACCCAACACATTTGCCATGGTTCATTGGAGACACTTCGCTAAGGCCCCGTTTACACTGCAACGTTTTTGTTGAAAATAGAGACGTTTCTCCTTCACGTTTAGAAAAAGTTCTCATTTTCAAAATCCTCCCCGTAAAACACGGATCCACAAAAACAGCTGAAAAGTAGTATGCATGCCAGGGCGGTAGATGGCGGTGTCACTTTTCAAAATCAACACCACAGAATAAGCAAACCTACATCAGAGGAGCGTTAATAATCTTCAGCACAAACAAAACCGGACAGTCTTCCATTTTCAAAAGTTTGTTTTCAGGCCCCCCAAAAACGTTCTCGTGTAAACAAACAGCCAAAATATAACAAAAGTTTACCGTTTTTGGAAGATACCGTTGTCGTGTAAACGACCCCTAATTCACAGGCCCAGCTCTGACCTGGCATCAACACTGAGTGATTCGATCACAAGTGGCTGTGAACAAAGCAAGCCAAGAGGATACATTTGAGATCTGACCACTCAGACCACATTCAGAGGTGGTCTCGATCACATCCGGCCACCTTCTGTCAGCAGTGTGTGAACGCTACTGTGTGAAGGACCGCCTAGTCGACTGACATCCTCTGTCAGACATAAAGAAGCCACAACAACAGACATAATAGATTACACTCTAGACACTTTCAGACAGGCATTGTGCAACAGCGCTGAAATGAACAGAAGTTACAGAAGATGGATGGATATATATATAACTTATTTACTGCTCAGTTACTCTTTAGATGTTTCACTTATTGCTGGGCTTTTGTTGAGTGTATGATGCTCTGTCTCTAGGAAGGTTTGTTTAAAAATAGTTTAAAAGTTAGGCTTATATTCATTATAATTAGTATTAAAACCTGATGGAACTAAAACTATCTTTACATGTGTACAGTGATGATGTCACTCTTCTACTATTCTCAAGTATTTGTGCATCAAAATGCCTTTTTTTCCTTCTTTTCTGTTTGTCACACCGCAGGACATTCTGTCATTCATTCATTCATTTTCTGTAACCTCTTATCCCATGTAGGGTCGTGGGGGGGGGGCTGGAGCCTATCCCAGCTGACCTTGGGTGGGAGGCGGGGTTCACCCTGGACAAGTCAGTTCATCACAGGGCCCATTCTGTGACGCCACATAACAAAATAAAAAAACAAAACACACATGAGTGTGGTGACAGAGGTCTTTGTTACCATTCATCCAGACATCAGCTGTCGATGTGAGGAAGCTTTGACTCCTTCAATGGTCTCCTTTACCTTTCTTTTAAATTATTGATCAGTGGGCTTGTTGTATTATTTTACATTGTTATAATGTTTATCAGAATTAAAAGAACCAGTATACTATTTCTTGATTATATCTGTTGTTATATCAAACACAAATTGCTCCTGTGCGTGTTACTGAGTGCATGTTATAAATACTTGTACATTTTAAAGTTTCCTATTTCTATTCCATCAAGAAAGTGAACTGAGTTGTAGATGGAGGGATGTACTCAGGGCCGAACTGCCAAATCATTTCCTGAAACCCTTCACCATTAATCATGGTCAGTGGTTTCTTACTCCTGACCAGTGGGGTTAGGATGGATTTGGTTTCAAATCTCATTCTTATTCTTTTTCCCTCCTAACATGTCCTGCAGCTGACCTCACCGAGGACGGACTGTTGAGTGCAGTATGCATACAAATGGAATATAGAACTTTGTCATAGCAGTGATTCTTGAACTTTGACCCTCTTCCTCATACGTCTGTTACAGTTTGTTATAGTTTGTATGTAAATATATCAATTATACACACAGGTCACACAAAAAACAGGCATGAAATACTGAGGATCCCAACCCTCCTCTGAGACACATCCCACTCAGGATGAACTGAGATTCAACTTGGTACCATAGAAACAGAAAAAATATAAACAATAAACGTTCCTAAATAGCTAAATGCTCGGGAAACAAAACCAGAATAAGTCCGACTTGTAACCATGGAAACGGAAAAAATAAAAATGACAAAAATCCCTAAATAGCAAAAGGCATCACTTCAGTTGTGTGTAGAAAGTTTCCTGAAAACATAATGAACAGTTTTTGAGTTATGATCAGGAAAGTAAACATGTTGGACAGACAGACGGAGGGGATGGAACCTATAACGTCCCCTTCCTCACTTCGTATGTGGTGGGGGATAATAACATGTCGTACCTACACTTGAATGCACCATCATCTGTTACTGATCTGTCAGTGCTCTCTCAGCAGCTCAGTCAATGTGAGACTGAGCAGAGGATTGTGGGTCTGTCTTACACACTGCAAAATGTGAGCGGCTGCAGTACGACATTGTGGTATTTAAAAAAAAAAAATTTGGTGCACTGCAATTTATATGCTATTTGGCGTCTATACAAGCTGCAACAATTTCCCATCTCTCCCTCTGCCTGTCAATGTCGCTGCTGCTCCACGTGCGTATTGCTGCTGCACCTTCAGCCCAACCACCACCCCAGCATCCACCTGTAGGCTCCGGTCAGGGGGTTAAAAGTATTCTCGTCACTCCCAAATATATCCATATAAACACATCGGCAGGGAGTGATGAGGTCAGAGCCTAGACGCCAAACTCAAAATATGTTCTGCTGCTGTAATAATAAACATTTCGAATCATGGGTTGTCTGTCTGAAATGACATTTTGCTGCAGGGTCTGATGTGGTTGGACTGGGAACAAGGAGTCACAGCTTGTGTCAACAGCATAGGTCACCTTCTCTCCCCATATACTGTATAACCATCTGTTAGTGGCCAGAGTTCTATACTTGGGTGACAGTTGAGCTATATCCATGACAACTTGGCAAACTCTCCTTATTAAGGAGGCCATGAGATGTGGTTGAAAGCCCCTAAAGGGACTAGTGAAGAGACATTTGGTTAGTTTTATTTTGCTTGTTCCTGAGGGCAGAGATGAACATGTAGGATTTACTTTGACAGGAGACAGTGTCCCCATTATTCTGGATAATCAGTAATATGTTCTGTCATAGAAATAATCCTCATGAAACCTGTGGACAGGCTGTACTGTGATGTATCAATGATAAGAGGGACACTTGGAGAGATATGTTGCTGCTGTTGTCTCTTTTCGATGCTGTGAGCTCCTCATGATGCTGCCTCCACTGTTTCCCCTACCTTTCATTTGAAGGGGTGCCTCCCACCCCAATGCGACCTCCCCAAAAAGAAAGGCACAAAATATTTCATTTATGGGATTTAAATCATTTAAATGTGCACTCTTTTCACTTCAGCAGAGCATGAGTGTCTTTTATGCGTTTTGCTGTCCTGATCAATGTTTCAGATCTCCTCTGCTCTGGTCTGGTGTTCCTACTAAGGGGGTGGCTTATCCATGCTTCACACACAGACATGCAGAGCGAAGTATAGGAAACAGGCTGAGTGACAGTAATGAGTTTAGGATGAAGTCAGTACGTTACAAGCATTAAAAATATTCCCCAAAACCAAAGATGAACAAACATCGACCCCAAAGTGCAAACCAGGCCAAGACAGATATAGGTAAGGTTTGGTGTAAAAGCAAATAATAATGTATATTAATTACACCATACATCTTAAAGCACTCAGACTACAACTAAAGTCAAGGTTACGGCTGCACCATGTGGCCAAGATGATGAAGAGAACTGATGGAATATATAAATAACCCTAACCCTGGCCTACCTATTCACTGAAAATATTTATTGGCATAAACAAAATGATATTTCAGAATTACACATATATACAGTATTTATTTTAATTATTGTATGTAACCAGGGTACCATTGAAAATGAGACTCCGGTCTCAATGCATTTCCCTGTCTAAAAAAAGGTTAATAATAATAATAATATATATGTATACTCCTTCATTTTGAAAGTCATCCCCAGGGCCTCCACTGTAATAGAGTGGAGGCCCCCAGTAGAGGGATGTGAATCTCAGAGATTCATATCTCAGAACCCAGACATATAAAACCAAATCTAACTGCCAACTTAGATACAACTGAGGCTTATTGAGAAAATACATCTTTTTTATTTTTTATTATTCAAACTGGCCTTTTATCATCTAGATGTAGATTCCATATGGATTCTTGGTCATTTCTCTTTGACTCTGCCCTTTAAATATGGCAAGCTAAAACTTGAAATTTTCAATATTTAACTCCTCCTACCCAAAGGATATAAACAAATGGCCAAACCATTTGAACAAATGTGACCTTGGCTGCTCCTTCCTACTGAAAGCACAGTCTGTCAGCACATCACAGATGATTGTACTGACCTTTCATAAGAAAAGTAGAGAGAACCGCAGCCTTCACACAGTTTGGAGTGTTTGTTTCCTCCTGACCCGTGTGCTACCTCAGGCTTCCCAGAGGCATCCTGACACTTGAGTCACGTCCAGCCACTGACTCACACCTGAGGAACACAGATTGTCTGGACACGAGAGTGATTTTAGAAACAGCAGCGCTGCTCTGTCCTCTGTGTCATCCTCCCTGTGGGAGAGCAGACAGGTGCTGTGGGTGCATAAACAGTTGTTCATTAGTTTGGACAGCAGAGGTCATTGTAACTCTCACACACTTCCCACCAGCACTGACTTCTCCAGTCATATTTCCATATAGATAAGGTTCATAATGAAGGAGGCAGACTGGAGCGGCTCCAGGATCTGACAGCATCGTATTTAAATCTGTTTGGCATCTGTGGACGTTGACAGCAAAGAAAAAGAGTCAGACCATACTGGCTCGTCAGTAAGTGGTTTGTACTTTGACCTCAACCCTCTGAGGACCCACCCACCTGTTGTGTCACACTGTGTACCTGTGATTTTATCACGAGGGAACAAATATGCAGAGCTGTGACTGAAAGTCTGTTCTGAAGTCACAGAAAAGCTTTATGGCTTCATTTGGATGGGAAACTTTTCTAAAGGTTGACCTTTTACTTCGACATCCGGCGAGAAGCATCTCAACTCAAGTTCTGTTCTCAAACCTTCACATATCAATATTTTTATATCAATGGGTCAAATCATATGTAGCATACCAGCCGTCGCTCATAGTGATGAACTAGTCCAGATCCTTCAGCGGTTCAGTTTCCCTCAGCTCTGTGGTGTCTTTCAGCTCATTGTTTTGGTTTTATATCCCACAGATTTTTTTGTTCACAATACCAATATTCAATAATCATTATCAATCAGTGATCACCTCCACCAAGGCCCAACAGTCTCCTTTAATTCATTCAAGCCTTTTCCAAAATCAAACTCATCAAACTAACTGGATTTGTAACAGACAAACACTTAAATCTGGTGGATCCAGATTTTTAATTGGATCCACACCCAATTTCATAAATTGATAACAACCCTCCCAAATATGTCAGATTTGTGCAAAATGTTGAAAAAATGTCTAATCTCACAATGATAAAGAAAGTAAACCGACATGCAGGTCTATTCTGGCCTAAGATCCATCCTCAATAGTTTTTGTGTAACATTGCTGACAAACCAACCAATGGACACGGGTGAAAACATAACCGCCTTGGTTGAAGTTTATATAAATCATTTTGTCAAAGTTTAGAGTAAACAATATGACATGTAGAGTAACTAAGTATAATATACTCAAGTACTAAGCTTGAGCCTTGCTGGATATCATAGGGTAAGTCAGATTTCTCTGATGAAAAATCACCCAGAGAAACAAAAACCTCCCGGCCAATTAGAAGGGATCTGAACCAACTGAGAACCCTGACTGAGATCTATACGCAGTTTTCAAGTCTATGCAGTAATATTTCATGATGGGCATACAGAAGGGGGATTTATTAGGCTGTCAGTGGTTGTAAAAACAACTCTAGGATCATTTTGGTTCTTATCTATGAGTTCAGAGAAGTATGTCTGCAGTTTCTCAGTCCCTTATGTAATTCTAAGAAATATTCAGGTAGGATGTTCTAATGGATCTGAGTTCAATTCTCCTCTGCTTTTCTTTTTGCCATGGCAGCTTATGTTTTAGTTTTTTGTCAGTGGAGTAATAAGTTTGATTGTTGTCCATAGTTTTTTAATTAAACCCATTAGCTTGGGAGTCGGCAGAAGAAGGGAGTTTGTGAGGGCAACATATTCATGTGTTTCACTTCAGGTGTGTCTCTTCTTTATAGTGTGTCCAGAGTTAAATTGGTGTAGAATTTTCAGCACTCAGTCCTTTACTAATTAATAAGTGTGTTGGTATAAAATCCAGGTCTTCTAATAGATCAATAAAATCTGTGGCCCTCTTATTTATTTTGTCAGTGTGTCAGATAAAATCACCAGCAGTAAGACTTTCATCATGGTTCGTCTAAAGAGTTGATCAAAGTTCTGAGAGATTGGTTAAAAATGTGGGACAGGGATTTGGTGCTCTGTAAATACAGCGACTGTAAGAACAAGTGACTAGAAGTTATGAGGGACATTTTAGCATCATCTCATAGGCTATGGATTCAGCAGACAAATGTTGGATTAACATTTTCTTTATTCAGTTGTGGTTTTAACCAGACATGTTTAAATTTCCATCCAGATTGTTCGTCCCTTTACCTTCATGCCCAGTGTCCATACCATGTGTTATCACTTTAACTGCTCTAAGAACAGCTTTCAAACAAACCTTCGACTTTGATCATTTCATACACAATGTTCAGGCAACACATTAAGCAGTACAATAATGTAATATATTATCTAGGGCTGTTAGAGAAAAATTAATCAGAACTTGATTCTTTCTCATTACATAAGGACACAAAGTGACTCCCAGCCTTCACAAAGGCTTTGATAGACTAGTACACACAGAGGTACACATGAGCTTCAAGTTTTATTTCTCCCATCAAATGGATCTGTTTTGCAGGCAGATTGATCTTTATTTATCTTGTTGAAACTCAGACCTCTTTTGTCCTCATGTATGTATATGAAGAGAAATAAACTCAAAGCTTCTCTTTAAACAGTCGAACAAGACTTAAAGTCTAGATCACTTAAACCTGTGCAAAACCAGTCTGAGATGATTGAGCCATGATGGAGCATTACCAGGAATCTGCTAAGCTGCTGCCTCTACCTGCAGTGCATTGTGGTAGTTTGGGCAATTAGGGACAGATTTTTGACATTTAGATTATACAACAGGTGAAATCTTATATTTGTGATGTGAAACTTTAGGACAGGAATAGTACAAAATCTCTCTCTCTCCTCAACAAGTCATAGAGGTGCAGTCTGTTACTTGTCCCAAACCAATTACTACCTATCCAGATCAGAATGGGATCATTTATTCAGAGGTGCCATCTGTAAACGTGACTGACTAATCGTTCTTCTTTCTAAAAAACGCTTTTCCCTCTGAGACTCTGTCTTTGGTTTCCTGCAGTTTCTCTGAAAGCTTGTCCTTAGTCTCTTCCATTTTCCCAGAGATCCGTTCTTTTGTTTCCTCCATTTTCTCTGAAAATCTCTCCTTTGTCTCCTCCATCTTTTCTGTCAGTTTCTCCTTTGTCTCCTCCATTTTGTCCTGAAAGTATTCTGTAACTGGTGGCGGAGTGGATAAGTAGCCGTGCTTGCGGAGATACTGTATAGTGAGTGAGGTGCCACCCAGTGTCACTGTGTATCTAGCAGGGGTTGCAATCTGTAGGGAAACAAAGAGAAACACACTGTCTGGTCAGCAGAGCAAAATGAAAGCTCATAAATCTCTAGTTAGACAAACTGTATCTGCTTCTCTGACTGAGGTAATGAGACACATTCTAATCAAAGTAGTGTAAGAGATCAGAGTGATTTGATGCTGATCAATGAAATGAAAAGCCAGAGGGTTTTGGGTGAGGTTACCTTGTACATGGCGTACGCAGTCAGAGCATAGCCACTTGAGGAGTCTCTCAAAAGGCCAACTAGTGATTCTGGCAGACCAATCATCTCGAGGAATGGCACCACATTCACACCTCTGAGGTGGAAACAAACAGATGAAGAGGGGACAGATTTTAAGAAGCTGTCATGTCATTGTGCTGACAGAATGACTTCTTATAATTTAACTTTTAGAATAAAACAAATAGTTCTTTTTATCATACCAGAATTACGACAGTATATCAGATGAAATACTGTTTGTAATTCTTCAGAAACACAAAATAAATCACTCAAATGTCAATGTTGAAAGGAAAAGCCATAAACTCAACAAGACTCACTTCATAGCAGCGTAATAGAACGTTCCAAACCAGACAGAGGACGTGAGGAGATGCACAGGGATCATCACCTTCCCATACTGTTTAAAGGTCTTCTTAAACCTTTGGACCAGACCAATGGACTTGTCCTGCAGGGGGTCCAACTCTGCAGCATCAGCATCAGCTCCAGCTTCCCCTTTCTGAACCTGCTGTGTTTGAGGTTTGGAGCTGGACTGTGGTTCCTCCTGTGGAGGCTGATGTTTTGGTTGATGTGCTGCCCTGCAGGAGGCTGAGGTTGTCAACCAGCGCAGTTGTGTGGGGGGAGGTAATGACAGGCGGAGTGCACAGCAACAAAATGCTATTGGTGGCTCTGCGATGGTGAAGCCCACCAGCAACGGGCGCATTGCGGCCACCCGCCGCAGTGTCCCATGATTTAGGATGCGCTGCATTATCATCCTCTTCTGCTGCTGTGACGTTTAACCACAGACCAAGATAAAAGAAAAACAGACACTT
Organism: Chaunax sp. Z400; assembly: GCA_037577475.1. Lineage (NCBI taxonomy): Eukaryota > Metazoa > Chordata > Actinopteri > Lophiiformes > Chaunacidae > Chaunax > Chaunax sp. Z400. The sequence goes on along the minus strand of CM075190.1, from coordinate 6,235,210 downwards.
TGAATAAACTCCAAATCCACTGGAGATGATGGCAGATTTTAATGATTATATTCCTGTTTGGCAACAATTATATCAATCAACAATCTGCCAGAAATATTTTCTTGATTAGTCAATTCATGTAAAATGTCAGAAAAAATGCCCATCACATAATCCTTAAACATGACATGAGTTACCAAATGACTTTCTGTCCATAGAGTACGTTTATGCCAATATGACAATGCATCATAAACATGTCCAAGGAAAACAAAAGGAAAAATCCTCTCCATGAGGAGTTGTTAAGTTTTTATGTCATGGGCCTAAATTTGAATCACCCAAATAATGCTGAGATGTTCAACTGTTTTTTTTTATTATTAACCTTCGAACATAACTTGGCTAAAGTGCAGTTGATCAATTTCTATTATTGCAAGAAAATATGTATCAAATAATCTGGATCAGTCTCTAAAATACATTTGAAATATGACTGTGTATTGTCTCTAAATCAACGATCTAAATCAACACTCATTGCAACATCTATGGAAAGTCGACATGTAGTCACTCCAGGTTAAAATCCAGGCTTTTTACGACAAATATGGACTAAATGTGACCAACATTCAAACAAAAAGCATTCTCTATGTCTATATCTCTATTTCTATGGCTGCTTATGACATTAGCTTCCTGTAATGTTTACTGTGTATATTTCTAGCAGTTTCCCCCCTTATTCCATTAGTGATAGCATTTGCAGACCATTTGGTAACCTGAATGCAGCCGTAGCTCTCTGGGTAGTGGTTCTGAGGTTACTCTCAAATCTGGAGGACTAAAATTAACTAATTCAACATAATATGGATTAGACCAAATATTTTTCCTCTTAACACCCCCTTACAGGCATTAATAGCATTTTTCTGATGAACAATATAACTATATCAATAAAATACCTGGTGCACATGTTTTGTTTTCCTTTAGACAGTAAAACTAGCTTCTCAATTATACATGTTAAAAACTACCAAGCCAGTTCTAATATTTAATAGCTGAGCAAACAAAGCACGGCCTCATTCCTTGCAGTGTGTTAATTGGTCACACTGATTATATGACAGATTAAAGGTCAAGATCTTAATACCTTGTGTTAACACAGCACAATCATAAAAGCAGCACCTGAAGAAAAAAACAAACGAGTGAGTGAGTTTCAGGTATAAACATCAATAATGTTCGTCTGAAAACCATGAGGCTAACTCAAACCATGTTTTAAAAACGGTAGCGTAAACACGCAGTCACTGAACACAGGGCAATGCTTACAATTAGATTAAAACACTTTTAGCAGCTAGCCAAACTGCTGCAATGAGCTATGTTAAAAGACCACCATTACACAGGAAGTCATTGCATCATTATCAAAATAAAAGCACTTAGACTAGGCTGTTGGATAGGTAAGACTCATGGGTAAGACCAGCTTATTTTAAAAGTCCCAACAGGAAGTATAACGCTAAGTTCACGTTCATTGTACAAATGAACTATTTTAGTCTAGTTGACATTGTCCAGTTTTGTCTGGAGGACAAAAAGGGACGGCCTTTAGTTCTTTCAGAGGTGAAGTAAGACGCTTGTATTTTACAGCAGACAGCGGTTCTTCTCTGACTGGCAGTCGAGTTTGTTAAGACTCGACTCTGAACTGCTACCAACTTTGGCTTCTGACGTTAGCATGTTGACTGTTAGCTAGCACCACAGCTAACCCTCACAAACAGGAAAATAAGTAAACATTATAGAAGTAAAACATACTAAAGCAGGGGATATAAAGCAGACTACACTTACGTTGGAAGTTTCGTGTTGAAGTCAAGAGAAAACCGTACACCTTAATGCTGAGGGCCATATGAACACGCCGGGGTTACGTGCCATTCAAGGAGCACATTTATCGCTGCCACAGGACGGGATGCATGGAAAGCAGCATGCAAACCCCTGGCGCAGAGAACCAAGGGAAATGTAGTTCTTATTGACTTGACAAAAAGATCGCTAAGACATGCAAGAACTCAATTTCCCAGATCACCTAGCGCAACGTCAACTTCTTGGAGAGAGATATGACAGTAGTTTGTTTTCACTCCGTCTGTGCCACTGACGACCTTCAAACGTGTCTCTGAACATAGAGCTATTTAAGTGTGTGCAGGCCGCAGACAATTAAATAGGTTTAATTTCCCTCGTTAAATTTAATCGGCAATTTCACCCGTCATAATAAATAAAAATATAATGATTAATGAAGGCAACAGTACTCTATCCCTAACATTATTTAAAACACAAACGTGTGTCAAACCATATTACTCCTTCTGTGTATCAGCACCATTCATAACTTTCAAAACACGCCTAAATAAGAAGACGTGACACTTAGCACATATCATCTATGTGCAGTACGTAAGCTCCACCAGTAGAGGGTGGTCTCACCACATCCCTGGAGCTTTAGGCGCCCCTTAATCTGGGCATATAAATCACCACAATTTAATGTATCGTCTCTCCTATAAACTAACATGTTGAAATACTTTCTACAGTGATGTAAAAGTCGCTTTCAGATGCAGCAAACTGTTATCTTCATTTAATAAGGTGGTTTGTGTCAGATTACTTTGAAATGCAATCAGTTACTGAATACAAATTACACTGCAGTTCTTGCAATCAGTTAAGTAATTATGAAACATTTTTAAAAAAAGCATTCTGAATACTTTAGGATTACCTTTGGACTGTGTCTGTGTGTTCTGTTTACCAATTGCCATGCTGCTCCCAAGTGGAAAAAACAAACAAACAACAAATGTAGGTTTAAATATAGCTCCATTTCCAAAAAAAGTTGGGACATGATATAAAATGTCAAAAACAGAATGCCATGTTTTGTCAATCTGTTTTAATCTGAGAGATATTTAATGTTCAAACTGCCAAACTCATATTTTCTTTCAACAACACTCAGTAAGCATTTGGGAAGAGGACAAGAGGACTGTGATTAATTTTTTAAAGTGAACTCTGTCACATTCTTGCTTGATAAATGACTTCATTTGTTCAGCAGTCCAAGGTCTCTGTTGTTGTGTTTGCTGCTTCATAATGTAGCATACATTCTGAATGGGGGACAGGCCTGGACTGCAGACAGGCCAGTCTACAGACTCTTTTATTCTGAGGCCGCACGATTGTCAGGTGCAGAATGTGGTTTCACTGTCTGCTGGAATAAACAGGACGTCCCTGAAAAAGACGTCGTCTGGATGGCAGCATGTTGTTCCTAAACCTGTATGAACCTTCCAGCATTAATGGAGCCTTCACAGATGTGCAGGACATAACTTCACAAAGTGAAACATCTTTCCTTGTGAATGACTGAGCCTTTGGAGGATGCCCCTTTCATACTCAATCATGATAATAACCCCATGTTAACCAATGTGGAATGTGGAATGATACAATCAGGTGTTTTTGATCATTACACAACTTCTCCAGTCTTTTGTTGCCCCTGTCACAAACGTTTTTGAGACGTGTTCCTGGAATGAAATTCAGAATAAACATACATTTACAAAACTCAATGACTTTGATCAGGTACAACGTTAAGTATATTGTCTTTGTTCTGTTTTCAATTGAATTAAATGTCAAAAAGGAAAATTCTGTCTTATTAATGTTTTACAGAGCGTCCCACTTTTTTGGTATCAGGGTTATATAATTTCAAAGATACTTAGATCAAGTATGTTGATAACCTTACAACCACTGAAGAGGCTCAAGGGGAACTTCTCATCAAACAGACTGCACAATCAGTACAGTATGTATCTTTACATCAAATTACATTATACCATACAACTTAAATGTATATAAAACTCAAGATAAAACTCAAGAACTCAAAGATAAAGAAGAGGCAAACATATACTATATAACAAGCTGTTATAATCACGAGGTGAACATTTCATGCATTGTGCATTAGCGTGCAAGCATAAAGTACTCTTAAAGAAATTACACAGTTGTGTCTATAAATAAATTGATGGAAACAGTCTTAGTACTGCAATAAACATCCCCAGGATGACATTTAGAGCCATGAGATATGGAATTAGTTTTGTGCCAAAAGTGTAAGACTAAACATCTTACATATAAAACAAAAAATTTGAAATTTGAGAGGGAATAAAAGTCATTGAAGCAAAAAAAATAATCTCAAAAGTAAAACTCATAGTCTGCTAACAAACTTGGTCATTGTACTTTGTTGATAAAATGTAATTTTGTTAACAATCTCTCGTGCTGTCTTGAGTTGTTTTTTGTAATTCTGGCACAAACCTCTCAAGTGGGCGGGTGTTATCAGATTGGCTAATGAGTTTTTGACTGACAGCCCAGTGACCCGGATATTGTTCGGTGCAGCAAACAGGAGTTAGTGCTGTCTCAAATCGCATACATCCATACTCCACCTGGCTACTTTGAATATATGAGTGCGTTCATACTTTACTAGTATGTGAAAATGCAGTAACTAAAAGTACCTGGATGGCACACTGAACGATGGACACTTCTCACCCTCAACGGTGGCCGTCTTGGCTACGTAGCAGAAATGAGAGGGGCTTATGAGACTTTTCAAGATTGTGAAAATTACAGCTGAGGACGTGATGGTTACAGCAGAAAACAACAACAGCATATAAATAAAAGTACCAACAAAGTACCATTTCTCATGAAACAAGGAGCACATTAAATAAAATAAATCTGCAAGTGAGGTATTTATGGTCGAATGTTGCAGCTGTCATTTCCGGTAAGCACAGTGTCCAATTTGAGACAACACTACGCACTGTAAATAAGTATACTCACATGTAGGGTTGCAGCGGTTACTGGTTTCACAGTATAACATTTAATGGTTATCATACCATGAATCAGATGAATGGAGAATCCCTGTCACTCCCTGACTGCCTGTCAGGCAGCACAACAGGAGCCACTGACACACACACACACACACACACACACACACACACACACACACACACACACACACACACACACACACACACACACACACACACACACACACACACACACACACACACACACACACACACACACACACACACACAGACACACACACACACACACACACACACACACACGCGCACACACACACACACACACACACACACACAGCAGAGAGAAACGAGACAGACAGCACTGATCTCCATCCTCGCCCAAAGAGAAATTAAATGAGTAACGTGGGACTACTTTGGATATCTGAAAGACCAACAAGGATGAGTCCTTGAGGATCAATACTCAGTTTGTAAGACATGTGGGTACAAAGTGTCGCTAAAGGAGGAAACACATCCAACCAGTTGACCCGTCCTCACGAACATCATCTGTCAGATTACAGTATGTGTCCAGCTCACCACACACCTGTTCAACAAGTGACATTCATAAGACGAACTGTTATGTTTTAACAAGAATAGGACCCAAAATGTAGAACTCAAATGCTGAGATGAGAAAAGAAGGTTTAACAGGGATTTATTGTACAATGATGGGTAATGAGTCCAAAAAATGTGCAATTGTAGATTCTCTTGACAGGCGTAGACAGAGAGCAAACTGTTGGTTCACTCGCAGAGGACTGATTGGTTTTCACAAGGTGTGACTGACACAGGCTGAGTGTGGAGTGGATCTGAGGCAGAGAAGACACAGAGTCAGGAACACGTGAATCACAGGCAAAAATATCCTAAAAATCCTACAAACTGAGCAGACGGTGAGACGTGTTACCACAGAGGTGAACTGACAAAACGACAAATACTGGAGGAGGAGCCAGGCCTTAAATACAGCAGGTAACAGGTGGAGTTGATGAGCTGACTGATTCCAGGTGAGCAGAGCAGGAGGCGGGAGTGTAGGTGAGGGCTGTCCCGTCAGCCACGCCCTGGAGACACACAAACAAATACACACAAACCAACAGGGGAGAGACAGACAGGCACATGAGGAAAAGGGGAAAACAGAGGAGGACAAAAGGGAGGAGAGGGAGGAATACTGCCCACCCTGACAGGAATATGTTGGTGTAGATTCTCATTCATTCGGGTCATGGTAATCAAGGAAGACAGAGGAACAATTGATCAATCAGTTCATTTTCTACCAAAACCGAAACTTCAGAAACAGACTGAGACTCACACAGACACACGTTTCTCTGTAGGGTCTTTTCTATGTTGTCAGACACTTAATAACATTATGAGTCTATAAGTGGTGAAAACTAGTGGTTAACGTTTATGTGCATTAGGTTTACTTCCCCATAGGATTACATTTTATTGCACAGGTAAAAAAAAATTCCATCTAAATGTTGATGTAAAATGTGCAATCAAAATCATTTTGCTCATCCTCACAGTGACATGCATGTTGTCTGTCTCTTCAACGAGCTCCACCTCAACTTAAATCCTTTACATAGATTACATCTTTAAAAGATCCTGTTCCTTTTTTTCCTCCTAATTACCTCGAGGTCTGCGCTCTCCAGAGTGCTTTCTAGTTTATTTTCAAACTGTAAGTGTACAGCTTTTTAAACTTCAAAAGGGAGACTTAAATCATATTTCTACTAAAAAATGGTTTCATGATTCCACTATTAAGTGTTTGTTCAACCATAAATACTTTTGTTTTCATTCCTTTATGGGTCATGAAAAATACTACTACTACTACTACTATTACTAATATTGAAATACTGTATAGCGTGATACCATCATACCGTGGTATTTTTGGAGATGGTTATTATACCGTGAAAATTTCATACAGTTACAACCCTACTGCACATGTAGAATACTACATGTGAGTATACTAACAGAAGAATGTGATTTGAGACCCAGCAGGCTCCACTCCAGTAGCTAACTCTACTAATATTAATAATGTGTAAGTATTTATCTTATATGTTGCCTGTGGTGTACTAAACATTTTGTTGTATTTATTTATTTATTTAGAAGTAAAGCCAAGCTTCGCTTTGTAAGCTAACTTTTACCCAATTTACATCAGGTAACATATCTATAACAATTGCTAGCTACAGTACATAGCATGATCTTTATTGTGTGTATGTTTGCATGTGTGTACGTGCATGAGTCAGTGAGTGAATGGTCAAATGAGCAAACCTTTTCCATTTCTGGTTAGACATGTAAGTGTATGTGAGAATAGCCTTTATTAAATGCTAATTTGCCTTAGGAATCAATGGTGGCTGAGTGAGGCTTTAATGGTCCCATTGGTATCTGAACTGTCATCTTTTCTCTGTAGAGCTACAGTGTGTAACATTATGGGACCAGATGAGTACTGAGCAGGAGCAATGAGATGCAGTCCCTGCAGGTCATTGTATTATAACAGATTAAGATAAGGCAAGATATATTTACTGTCTGTGGAGAAATGTGTTCTATGGCTATAGAGGTACACACAGCTGCTATCAACTTAAATACAATGCATAGCCCAAAAAACATTAGTGTTGCAGCTTGAGCACAATAATGAATTACATACAACAAAAATAAAGAAGATATATAAAATATTGTACCTGCTCTGTAAGATAAGAGGTATCAGTAGATAACCCTCACCAAAGGGAGGAATGAATAAAAAAATGATTTCTAATGCACAGAACTAAATCCAACAGTTAACAGCTAATACATCAGAATGTCACTAATGCCACAAACTCCCATATGAAATGTGTCTAAGACAGCATTTTAAAAGCTTTATTTAACACACGCATCTGAAGCCTCAGACGATCTTGTCTGTATAGACACATAGTACCAGTGACGACATCAGATTTGAGTTCTCTTAATGTTCAATTCCATTCTGCAAAAAGTTAAATTAATGAGACGACTGATTATTTTCTTTGAGATCCAAATACATCTAGCATTATATTTTAAATTATACAGGCTGTTGGGTTGTGGCTCATTTTGATCAAAGTGTAATCTGTGATAGAAGTAGTGTTTTAGCATCATCTAATGAATTATATTCATTTAATATGAATAGATATTTAAGATATTTATGCTACTTTGTGCAATTCTGTATAAAATGTGGTGAAAGTAGGTTAACGTAATGTTTAGAGTAACTAAGATGGAGTTAAAACAGTAACTTTAATTTTCCACATTGTCATTAGGTACATCTGAATACCTGCCTTAGATCTATTTAGTTAAACAGGTTCAAATAAGTGAATAAATCTCCCTCACTCTCCATTTGTTAACGTGGCATTGTGCAGCATTCACACAGTGACTATATCACAAAGAGTTGTGTGTGTCTTCTTATGTACAATACAAGAACATAATTGATTTAGTAGTTTGATCATTCAAACATAAATGATAGTCCTCGTCTGGAGCAAACATCCATGCACCTTTCCTGGTATATAATTCATTGTGATCCACCATGTCTTCACCAGTGTTCGACTTCTACAGTAATCTGAAAGGTATCCACACTGAAAACTGTCACCAGAGGCCAGTCTGTGCTGCCACCTGTTCCACCCACACGTGTGACCCAGTTCACGCATCAAGCGTGACCAACATGTGTCACATGTATGTGTCATCTGGAGACAATGAAGGCAGCTTTACCCAGGCTTTGGACTGCTGCACCAGCACTGTAAGGTATATATGAAGCATTATTTTTAAAATCATGGTTTATAACATTTCTACTGTAGCCTATACCTGAATGTGTTCACTGTAAACTTTTCTTGACACTGTTGACTATTTCCTTGATCCACAGCTTTATTTTTATGTACTAAAGTAGTTCTTTAATTCATTCATTTATTTCATTCTTTTAAACACCATTCTTATTGTTTATTAGGATCCCCATTAGCTGTTATAAGTAATGGCTACTCTTCCTGGGGTCCATGTTAAAAAGCGTAACACACATGCATACTTAAATACATTTACATCACTACTCTCACCCACCCCCAACAATAGTAGCCTCTTTAGTTGCTTTTTAAATCTTCCTTTACTTGCTGCTTGAGTGAGAAAATATGGCAGATTATTCCACTGGGAAATGGTTCTATACAAATCCGTTTTCTTCATAGCATTGGTGTTAGGTTGAGGAACTGAACCTGACCCTTAGTAACCTGTCTTGTTTCATGGTTATGTCTGTTCTGAGAAAATATTATTTTTGAGTACAGACAGTCGGGTTGTTTAGAAACAAAAATCTTCCTGAATAAAGTTAGAAGACTGCGTTTTAATGTGTCTCCCACTTTCCACCAGGCAAGATCCGAGTGCATTCTGTCAATACTTTCTCTCACTGATCACTTGAGTACAAGACATGCTGCTCTATTTTGCACTAACTGAAGCTTGCACAGCTCTTGACCAGATTGCTGAGCAGTAGTCATGATGTGACAATACCAAAGCTTGTATGACATGCAAAATAGTATTTGGTGTTGTTGATGGATAAAGTTGTTCAAATTATTGTATTAAATGTGCAATAAAGGTACTTGTGTGTTTTAAAGGTGCACATTTGGTATTAATGTCAATAATGGCAACATGGATGTTTTATCAGAATTTATAATGACACGTAACAACATAAATAATGGAAATGTTTGTGGTCCTTTAAGAATGAAGAGAGAGTTTATGCTTCCCTTATATGTCTTATGTAGCCACTCATTCATTTCAATGACACTGAAAACACAACATCACCAAAGTGTCTATTTAGATTCATTACCAGGCATATATGGTGAATTAGTAAAAAAACAAGTGAGTGTTCTGCAGTTAACAGAAAATACACTCAGCATCATTTCATCATGGTAGTACAGAAAACTATGACCACAGATTGCAAAGGGCAATTAAATTTTTTTTTGAATTATAAAAATTATATTGAGCTGTATTTCGATGATATTTTTTTTAAGTCTCCAGTTAATGAAAAACCATACAAGGACAAACAATATCAATTACTTAACCTAACGGCTTTGAAATCTATCAAATCTTCAGTTCACACTAAATACTATTTATGTCTAAAACACAATTATAAAGTGGTAACAGCAGTACAAATCTATAACCCTGCTCCTGGGTACACTTCTGGTGGTCCAGTTCCAGCTGTTTCCTGTTAAAGACCCTTTTGATATCAAATCAGTCACTTGTGAAGGTGGTGACTGTGCTGGAGTTGATCCAACACTTTATTACAGTTTAATAATTATATTATTTATCTTTTTTAATGTTACTCCATCATCTATTTAACTACAGCAGAGTGAAGTCAAAGGCAAATACTTGAATGTGTGAACACAACAGGACAGAGAAAAATAAACCTGGAGAAAGTTGGTCTGTCCTTCTTCAGAGGAAGATGAACTGCAATGAAAAAAAAAGATTTTTTGGCCCTGTAATTATCACCTCTATTATTTGTTTAAATTCTACAAGAAATTCTTATTTAAGTGTTTTTACTTTAAAATGTCAGGTTTGATTTAATATGTTAGTTGATGTTAGGACCTGACAACCTGTGCATGCTCAAATGTTCTATTTAAAGATGTTGGTTTACTCTGGCTGAGAGTTTTAATAAAATATGTTCTTTAAATGTATCTTTGCAGCATTGTTTTAGAAATGTTTTGTCTGGAAATGCCAAAACAGAATTTATTTTGCACCTACACTGGGATACCTTTTGCACCAGTGCTGTTGTTTAAAAATTTATATCAAATTATTATTATTATTTCTTTTTTTTTCCTTCTAAATATCTGTCTGCATGTATACTTATGGTTTGTGACAAGATTAGGTAAAAACCTTTTTTTTTTAAAAATACATGCAGTCTGCTCTTGCAGCAGATAATTAGTATATTTGTGCTTGTGAGTGTGTATGTGACCTACACCACCCCTTTTGAAAGACTAGCCTATTACATTTTATTTGGAACTAATACCTATCTCTCATCACACCCTCACACCATGAGCCAGCCCAGAGCCTTAAGAGTCCCGAGAACCGAATACAGAGCGGTGGTGTTGGCCACAAACACAAGCTCAGCAGCCACTGGTGGCCCCAAACAACACTAGTAGATGTAGTTGAAGTAGACGCTGGTGTGTTGGGCTGGGATCATGCAGCAAAGCCCACACCAGTGCACAGGGTCCAACAGAAACCAGATAGTTCAGTAAGTCCCCCCAGCCGTGAGAACATCCGGGATGCAGAACCCACAGCACCATAGGGGCCCAGGCATGACGTGCGAGCCCAGGGCACAGGAAGTCACCCGACCAGCGCCGCCAGAGGGCCCAGGCGCACCACCAGGGACACAGGGCAGAGGGGGCCTCCAAGGGACCCCCCACACCACCCATCCCCTCACCCACCCGACCCCCGAGAGCCAGAGGCGCCCCCCGGCCCAGAGGTCCAGCCGGAGTCGGGCGCCAGTGAGAGGGCCCCGGAAATACGCCGCACAGGCCACCACGCAAAGAGTGCTATGAAACATCAGGACAGGAAGGGGGGGTCCCAAGACAGATCCAGGCCACATGCCTGAGTGAGGCCCCTATTTCTGTTAGGGGCCATGCATTCATTTTCCAGCCTACCGTCCTTCCTGCCTGTAGCAGCCTACCTCCACCCTTATTACCATGACCAGGGTCTTTGCAAGGCTAGGCAGATATATTGTTAGAGCTATTAGAGAGCAGGTTTTAGTGCTAGCATGCTAACTTGACAGCTGTGAGTACTAATACGTGTTTGTTGTTTCATTATTATAATGTTGGGTGTTTTCTAACATGTGAATGAGACATGAGGAACTTGAATACGGTTAGCAATGACAACATCTGCACTTTCACAAATGGAGAGAAGTTAGTTTTAGGGTTAAATATTTGCCAGGCGTGGTGCTGGGACACCGAAGAATGAGTGTTGCTCCAGGAGTAACCACAGAGTCATTCCACAGCTAACCCAGTGACACAAAGTACACAAACACAGACGCAAACAGTAACCCCCTGAGCCAAAGATGTACTGCAATAGAGTTAAGCGACTGCCCCATTAGCAATACCTACAGCAGTGAACAGCCAGGCCGTAGCAGCTGGTTTGCTTGTGTTTATATGATTGTAGTATTAAACAGAGTTGTTTATCTGTTTCTACTTGACTAAAAGCTTGACCTAACAGGCAGTCAGTGTAGTTTTCAGAAGAATGGCTTCATGCTGCGTTCAAGATAACAGTAAACGGTAATCCCAATTTAGGATTTTCCCACCTTTGAAAAATGTGCGTTCACATGATCTGCTCGGAAAAGGGAATATTATTTTTCAGATGGTGGGGATGAAATGACTCATAGTGCAACAAAGAATTGTCATTTGTAGGCTTTCTAAATAGTATAGTATGTACGCTATCATCATTCATCATCATCATCATCCCCTTTATAAATAGTATAGTATGTACACTATCATCATTCATCATCATCATCATCATCATCATCATCATCATCCCCTTTATAAATAGTATAGTATGTACACTATCATCATTCATCATCATCATCATCATCCCCTTTATAAATAGTATAGTATGTACACTATCATCATTCATCATCATCATCATCATCATCATCATCATCATCATCATCCCCTTTATAAATAGTATAGTATGTACACTATCATCATTCATCATCATCATCATCATCATCATCATCCCCTTTATAAATAGTATAGTATGTACCCTATCATCATTCATCATCATCATCATCATCATCATCATCATCCCCTTTATAAATAGTATAGTATGTACCCTATCATCATTCATCATCATCATCATCATCATCATCATCATCCCCTTTATAAATAGTATAGTATGTACCCTATCATCATTCATCATCATCATCATCATCATCATCATCATCCCCTTTATAAATAGTATATTATGTACGCTATCATCATCATCTTCATCATC